>ML398856.1:18162-44727 GCA_005239525.1 Nicotiana knightiana | reverse complement strand
TAGATTTTAAAAATCTGGCCGTTGGCCATTTTTTTTAATTTTTTTTTTTGAATTTTTACCGTTGGGCCCACTTGGCTCGGCCCAGGCCTGGACTAAACGGGCCCGGGCTCACGGGTCCAACACTTAGAACCGCCCCCCACGGGCCTAAAGACCCCCAAGCCCGGACCCCCCACGAGCCGGCCCGTTTAGCTCGCTAGCCTGTATAGCCCGCGGGCCCGGGTCGGTCCCGAGTCGGGCCCGGCCCACCTGCCACCCTTGCCCTGGCCATTTGTTGCTTGGGGAATGGATGTCATTGGGCCAATCGAGCCAAGGGCCTCAAACGGGCACAGATTCATTTTGGTTGCTATCGACTATTCATGAAATGATTCGAGGCCGTCACGTTCAAAGCTGTCACTAAGAAAGTGGTGGTGGATTTCGTGCTTGCTAATATCATCTGTCGTTTTGGTATCCCAAAAACTATCATTATCAACAACGCCGTGAATCTAAACAGCAATTTGATGAGGGAGGTATGTGAACAGTTCCAGATAACACACCGCAACTCGACCCCTTACCGGCCCAAAGCAAATGGCGCCGTTGAAGCAGCAAACAAGACATCAAGAAAATTCTCAGGAAAATGATTCATACATCCAGACAATGGCATGAAAAGTTTCCTTTTGCATTGTTGGGATATTTCACGACCGTGCGTACATCGGTTGGAGCTACCCTTTACCTATTGGTTTATGGAACTGAAGCCGTAATACCCTCCGAAGTCGAAATTCCTTCCCTTCGGGTTATTGTCGAAGCAGAAATGGAAGACAATGAGTGGGTCAGGACCCGACTGGAGAAATTAACTCTGATTGATGAGAAAAGAATGGCCACAGTGTGCCACAGACAATTATACCAGCAAAGAATGGCTCGCGCTTACAAAAAGAAAGTGCGACCTAGGAATTTCGAAGTAGGGCAACTCGTTTTAAGACGTATCCTCCCACACCATGAAGAAGCGAAAGGAAAATTTTCCCCAAACTGGAAAGGTCCATACATCATAAGGAAATTTCTACCAAAAGGAGTGTTATACCTGGGGGACATCAAATGAAATGACCTCGAAACGGCTGTCAATGCAGATGCCGTCAAAAGGTACTATGTTTGATCCTCTATATATTTGCAAGTGTTCTCTAGTTGGGATGATGAAGGCTTTCATTCTGGCAACCCAAACAAACATTAACCCTTTTGCAAACCCTTTGAGTCGATTACTCTTCTTGGATTACCCTCTTTGGAACCCGAAAGCGTTATTGGAGAAAAAGAATTGTTGAAAAAAAAAAAAAAAAAATTTCCTGAACTACGTTCGACTTGATTCCGAAAGGATACGTAGGCAGCCTCTCCCTGGGGTTCAGTCACACCTAAATAAAGATCCACATTTCCCCAAGAGTTTAAGCTGGGGCAAGTGTTAAGATTCGGCAATGTGTCGCCGGAGGGGTTCCAAAGTTGTAATTCAATACAAATTCTTTGCACCAAAAGCCTGTTCAAGTCATTCCGATCAATTGGTAAACATGCTTATAGTTAGAGGATACATTGTCGAATCTGGTGCAAGCAAATGAGAGAAACAAAATGAGAGATTCTTATCGGTGAAAACCCACATGGGCACCATAAGGCGACGGTAAGCGGAGAAATAAAAAATGAGAGAGTCTTGTTAGTGAAAACTCGCAAAGAGCACTACAAGGTGACGATAAGAAGAGAAATGAAAGAGGTTAGTCGGTGAAAACCCGAAACGGGCGCCACTAATCGAAAAGGACAATGGATCACTGATATGGACACAGTCCGGGGCAAGGTTTCTCTATCTCGAGGTGATAGTTATGATGAATTTCATAGAGTCGGAAGGTTTACACGGATCAGGCATCCAGTCCAAAGGGCATGTCATGTTCATTGAAGTCCGCATGCACTCCAGATAAGTCTTTCTTTCCGTTCCCCGAAAGGGACACCTCTTGTCTAAATTCGTTGTCCATTCTGTCGTTTATTTTTCTTCTGAATCTCTTTCGATCTAACTCTGTCCCGAAATTAAGGCAAAGAAAAGATGGCAAGACTGATTTACAGGGCTCTCATTTAACACAGGTCAATATGCAAAAGGCATCGAGCCTCGTCAGGGGCATCGAGTCGATCCCGACTTGACACAATGGCCAATGATTCAAACTCAAAACCTTGAAAGGAGAAAATCAAATTGAAGTGCCTAGAAAGATGAATGAAGTTGAAAAGTTGATTCCCACGTGGCTAACCATCTTGGTGGGGTTTGGAAAGCCGAAATATTCCAAATGACCCGAAGTTATAGTTGGAAGAACNACCGTCGCAGCAGAATTTGAGGGGCCAAAACTCCCCCCCAATACTATGGAAATCCAAAAGAAATGCAAGTGAAAAGCTTACAAAGGCAGAGTAAAATGTTGGGTCCCACGTGACCGATCGCCATGGCGAAATCTGGAAAGCCAAGGCCCCCGGTATTAGAGATGAAACCCAATCCCCAGCAAGCAAACAAGCAAGCAAGTGATTGAGATCTTCATCAAAAGAACCGAGACCAAGCAGTTGAAAATCAAAGCTGCAAAACCAACCACCATTTCAAACTAACAAATCGTTCTCTGTTTGAAAATAGGAAACAGGTTCAAAAGCAACCGTGCAAAAAGCAGGTGTCAAAAGGAATCGCGCAAGAGCTAGAAGGAGCTCTGCAGCATTGACTCCAAAGAAAGGGAAGTTTCCTCCAAAAATATTTTCCTGCATATATATATAAAAATAAAAAAAATAAATGAAGTTGAATATGATGCAACCCTAAAGTAGCATAGGGTCCTCAACCCCTAGCCAAACATTTTCCAACCAAGGATATCCCAGTCCTCAATTGATGCCAACGTAGGGTCCCGCACCCAAGCAGACACCGGCTTAACCCAGTGATCTCTACCTTTCCAGACACCGGCATAACCTGGTGATCTTTTCTCTTCCTAACAACAGGATAACCTGTTGATTATCTCCAGACACTGGCATAACCCAGTGATCTCTATTTCAGGCAACTTCATGACTTGTTGACCTTTCCAGACACTGGCATAACCTGGTGATCCTGACAACAATATAACTTGTTTATCATCTTCAAACACTGGCATAACCCAGTGATCTCTTTTTCAGGCAACAACATGACCTGTTGACCTTTCTAGACACCAACATAACCCGGTGATCGTTTCTTTCTCCAAAACTAGCGTAACCCCAGTGATCTCTTTTCCCGGGGCAACATCATAACCAGTTGACCTCCCCAGACACCGGCATAACCTGGTGATCTTCCTGACAACAGCATAACCTGTTGATCATCTCCAGACATTGGCATAACCCACTGATCTCTATTTCAGGCAACAACATGACCTGTTGACCTTTCTAGACACCAACATAACCCGGTGATCGTTTCTTTCTCCAAAACTAGCGTAACCCCAGTGATCTCTTTTCCCGGGGCAACATCATAACCAGTTGACCTCCCCAGACACCGGCATAACCTGGTGATCTTCCTGACAACAGCATAACCTGTTGATCATCTCCAGACATTGGCATAACCCACTGATCTCTATTTCAGGCAACATCATAACCTGTTGACCTTTCCAGGCACCAGCATAACCTGGCAATCTTCCTGACAACAACATAACCTGTTGATCATCTCCAGACACTGGCATAACCCAGTGATCTCTATTTCAGGCAACAACATGACCTATTGACCTTTCCAAACACTAGCATAACCTGGTGATCTTCCTGACAACAGCATAACCTGTTGATCATCTCCAGACACTGGCATAACCCAGTGATCTCTATTTCAGGCAACAACATGACCTATTGACCTTTCCAAACACTAGCATAACCTGGTGATCTTCCTGACAACAGCATAACCTGTTGATCATCTTCAGACACTGGCATAACCCAATGATCTCTTTTTCAAGTAATAACATGACCTGTTGACCTTTCCAGACACTAGCATAACCCGGTGATCGTTTCTTCTCCAGACACTGGCATAACCCCAGTGATCTATTTTCCCCAAGCAACAGCATAACCTGTTGACCTTTCCAGACACTGGCATAACCTGGTGATCTTCCCGACAACAGCATAACATGTTGATCATCTCCAGACATTGGCATAACCCAGTGATCTCCTTTGTGACGACAACATAACCTGTTGATCCTTCCCCAAACACCGGCATAACCTGGTGATCTCTTCTTGACGACAACACGAGCTGTCGATCTTTTCCAACATAGGGCCTCCAATCCCTAGTTGATTTCACCTTTTAGGCATAAGGTATCCACCCCTAGTCTGCATTCACTCCGGGTACACAGTTCCCGGCCTTTTATTTCTTTCAATAATAAAATAGCATAGATTTTATTACAATAACTCACGAAATTTTCCTAGTGAAAACTAGGGCAGAAAATTTCGTTCGCTTGTTTTGATTTTGTGCAGATTACGTTTCTAGAACATTGGAACTTGAGACGACCAAAAGAAGAAGTTTCGATCCAAAATAACAAAATAAAAAGAAGAAAGAGAAGATTGAATCCAAAAGTGCACAAACGGGGAAAATGTGGACTATTCAGGACGAGATTGAAGTCATCCGTCCAGTATATCCCGCTTTGATCCGAGGAACGACAAGAAAAAACTAGCACATGCGACTAACAAACATCAAGATCCAGGTCAGAGTCAGCAAAAGATCAAGACTCAAGACCAAGTCATAGATAGGAATCTTGTAATTTAGCAGCTGATAGATTTTAGTTAGTCCTTCGTTTTGTACTTGGGTGTAATAAGGAGATCAGCAGCAGTAACAGTAGCAACAACAGTTACTCGGTAGTCCCAGCTACCAAAACTTCCAAAACTACACTGACATGATTCCTTTATAGCCAAGAATATGTAGGCAACTTTTGAAGCAGGGTTCGGTCAAACTTTTCAAAAACGCTTCACAATGAAGTATGTGAATGGGTAGAGTCGTTCATGACTGCTCACTTTGTCTTTGCCCGAAAACTCTTCTTGTTCTTGAGCAATGAGGGGCAACTGTGAGCATGTGATTTGTACCCACCATATGCTCCTACAAATTTGATACAATAAATTAATTTTACAAACTTTTGTTGAATTTTAGTGATTAATTGTGAATCAATTTTGCATTACATAATCATAATTCATCCTATAAAATTGATAAATAATTAAAAAAATGCATAATTAGGTGCATAAGCTTAATCATTTTTAGGAAATTACAAAATTTATCCTTCAAATAATTGCCAGTGTTAATTGATAATTCCACTTCTTTTTTTTACTCGTTAACTAAAATTTTCTTTTCAATTAGATAAAAAATAGAATTAGAGCTAATTAATATACTATTAAATAATTGATTTAATTAATTGATGACGAAAATACGATTAATTGACATAATGTGAGCTAATGGTTAAATAATCAATCTAGTCATTTATCTAACGAATTATGGATTTGAGTATTAAATTAATTATTTTATTCTTAATTAGTTTATAATTTGACAAAAATAAGGTCAGAATTAATTATCACATTTTTTCGAATTTAATTAGAATTAGTGTTAATTAAATTAATTTAAGTTTAATTGACCCTAGAGTATTAAAATCGGACCTGGGCTAATTTGCCCAGGCCCAAAAGTAACACTACACCCCCAGCCCAATTGAGCCCAATCCGGCGAACCCTTTGCACTACCCAAAATGACCCCGTATTAAGCCCCCTCTCATCTCAACCGTTGGATCACTTTGATAAGTGATCCAACGGTTCGAAACTAGTCATCCCATTCCCTATATATATTTCCTAACGAGCCCCTATCCCCCTCAGAACTCACCCCACTCGCCCATCTCTCTCACAGACCCAAACCCTAACCGCCTTTAGACCCCACTGGTTCCACTGCCTTCCGCCACCGGAAATCGCCTACCGGTGGCGGACCACCACCAAATAACCTCCTTTTCATCCTCAACCACCTCCCACCATTTTTTTCTTCAGAAAATCATCCAAAAATCCTCAGTTTCAGATCTAAGAATCTGAAACCTTAGTTCCCTATTATCGGCCGATCCAAGAACAATTAATGTCTCATACCTACATGANCCCCCCCCCCCCCCGAAGTCCGGCCAAGGTCTAGTGACCTCAACACTTTCTGGCCAAAACCACCTGGCTGGTACTCCCCCTACTTTCTATGTGTTTCGTGTATTTTTTTAGCATGAATAGGCGTAGTTTAATCAGGTTTCTTTTCTTCTTTGTGTCACTGTTTTTGGATTTTTTTAATCATCTATTTTCATTATCTTCTTTCGCCTGTTCATGTTGGATTGGTTCGAATTCCCAGAAATATGTTTTGATAAACCAGTGCTTGGCCTAGATTGTGTCGTTTGTTTCATGGCTAAAATTTTTCTTCTTTTTGTTTGTCTCCTTTCATTGTTTTCTTCTACCTATTTAAATTCCTGCTTCATTGTTTAGTGTAGTCTCTAAGTGTATTTACTGGCAGCCAGATTTCAATTTGCTCTCGCCAATTAAGTAATTAGGGTTCCTTGATAATCATGCTCCCTAACTTAGGTCTTGTCATTGTTTGTATGTAGGACTATCTTTCTTGATACGCCTTACCTTCGAGTCATTTAATTCAGTATTAACATGTTATGCCTAGTCATGACTGTTTTGCAACCGTGTTCAGTCACTTAGGATTTCATGATAATCATCGTTTATTTATTAGTTGCTTTACTTATTAAAATTAATATTTGCCTTTATTGATTCATGTTGCTAGTACATAATACTTGTTTTTGTTTAGTTATCAGTGTTAAAATTAGGAGTCTATAGCCTTACTAGTTCGTGGTTGTCTCACTGATTAATGGTTCCATGATTGACTTATGTGCTCGATTAATTAGGGACTAGTTAATTTTTTGAACAAGTGTAGAGTCATCAACCATTTTAGTTTAATCCTACATTCAAGGCTTCCTTCATCAGACATCTTGCTTTAATAGTTTGACCTAAAGTAGTAACCTCTTAAGTAATTAGCTAAATCTTACAATCTTTCCAAGATAGTTAGTTTAGGGTTAACTAAAATGAATCGTTAAGCATAGGCTTAGTATCTCTGATTTTAGTAATTGACTGGACTAAATCAGTTAACTTAATTTAAGGAGTCAAAACTAATTGGCTTACCTAATTAATTGACTTAAACATAAGTAAGTAGTATGAAACTAACTCTAGGCATTTAATCAATTAACCTTTAATTAATTAACTCAACCTTAGTTAAGAACAACTAGTTGTCACCTAAAGGGCATAACTAGTGTTAGTTAACTATAGTTAAATGATAACCCAAGTAAGTAACACTAGTTACCTAATGGTAAATATAGGGGATTCAAAGGGGTACATGAGGAAATATATATTAGGAAATCAGATTTTTAAGGGTAAGAGAGTCTTTTAATGGGTAGGATAGTTCTAGAATAGGGGTAGCTGTCCCAAAGATAAAGGTGACAGCTGCCCTATGTACTATTTTGGTACTATTTCAGCTTTGGATAGGTAATATTCCAAGGAAGATCCCCACCCCCAAAATATCCTATAAATAGACCTCCTCCCCCTAGTCTAGGGGGGATTTTTTTTAAGCTTACACTCTGGAAAAACTCTCTCTGTAGTCTGAAATTGCTCTCTTGAATACTGAAAACTAAAAAAAAAAACAAAAAAAAAAAAAATCAGAACCTCTCTTCTTTGGGTTTTCATCTGTTTGTTCAATTCTGGTTTCTTCTGAAATTCAAACATCTCTTGGGCCAATTCATTGAGGTGTGGTTTGATTCCTGAGGTTTGCTGTTGTTGCTGTTGAATCCTCTTTCTTCTTGCTGATTTATTTGTCCATACTTGACATTTATTTGGTCAAGTCTCTTGCTGGTTTTCCTCTTTAATGGTATGTAACAATGAATTTTATATAAAATTATTGAATCCAGAACTTGTATTAAACTTGTTGGGTTCATGTTTTGTTTTCTTCAAGAATATGTGAATCTGAACCTTCTTCTCCTCCTTTATTAATGTAGAAACTGAAGTAAGATTATTATTATCTGAGTGTATGCATGCAACTTTTGGAATCTGCTTGGTCATTTCCTGAGTTTCTGTTAATAAGCTTAACATTTGATAGTTAGGTGGTAATTTTATATGTGTTTAGCATGTTAGAAAGATAGATTGCACTAGGGTAGATGAATTTGACCCTTCAATGGTCAAATTCACCCCACAATAGTGCACAAACAGTAATATAGTTGGCTGAAATTTACCCTTCAAAGGGTATAAAGTATGTAGTTAAGAAGGCCTTTAGAGCAAAGAATCCGAGCCCATAAATGGCCTGATTCATTCCCTAAAAAGCCAAGAGTAGTCAAAGTATTCAAATGAATACTTGCTGAAATATGGATATGACTGTAAGGGTCAAAAAGGGTGGCATCATTAGAATGAATCTGACCCCTTCCATGGTTAGATTCCTTTCAGCAAATGCACAAAATTTCCGTTTTGGTATTATAAAATCTCACATCAATAGAGTTAAGTCTGACCCTCGTCATGGTCAGATTTTCTCTAATAGATGCATTATACATCTATATTGAGATGATTAGAAACTACAAAAGAAAAGCTGCAAGTGCAAAGTATCCAGATGAGGAGCAACCCATTAGGATTTTTCTTTAGCTCCTTCTTTAATATTCAAAACTGTATTCTTACAGGAGTTGTATTTCTTATTTCTGTAAAAAGAAAAACTTTAATTATTCATTTCTGCATTCTGGGACTTTGTAATCTAAGATGGGACTGTATATTCATTTTCAGCCCTTTTAATATATAATGTTCATGCTGATCTCTAAGGCAATCCCTTGAAATTTCTAATCTAGTCCTAATATAAGAAGTAATACAGTGCTGATAAGTGTTTAATCAAAAGAAGAGCTTGTATTTTTTTTAAATCAACCTGCATGAAACTTTGAATGAATATTAATTGGAATTTTTTAGAAATCATTCGTTTAAAAAATTAGTCATTTTCAATACAAGTAGAAATTAGTAAGATTATTTCCAGTTCATATCATATCTCGAAAAATGTCTTCTGATATCAACATGGGAACACTTCGAATACGTTCTGGTTTAAGAAACACGGGACTAGGTTATTATTAATAAATCTGCCTGTGTTTATGTTATTTCAGAAATTACAAAGGCCCAGAAAATAAAGTGATTCTAGCTTACAAGTTCAAAGCATACAATCAGTAGATAATGTGTTTTATATGTTTGTGCATATATGATGTGTTTCTTAATGAACATATTTGATACCATTTAGCATATTAGAACGTAAAAACCTTTAAGATTTGATGGAGAACCGAATTTCCTAACTAGTATTCCTCTTGCAAAAATATTCACAATTAGGATGTCCCAAGGTGTTACAAACGGAGCTAAATGAGGCCATAGCCCATAAAACGCTGTCTTTAGACTAATGTACACCATTTTTAGATGATATTATAGGTAAGATGATACTTTTGGTTTGAAATTTGATAAAAATTGATCGTGACCTCAAAAATTACCTTAAACTACATTTGGGAGTGGAAACTCATGCCCCCCGACCCTAAACTCCAAACAACTAATAAAAATACACATAGCAATCACGGGTGCATTTCATGTGACGTGTTTGCCATGTGTTCAAAAACAACAAGTGCATGCCATCGTGACTTGTCTAAGATAAATCTATAAATGTCTTAATTGATCTTAGAACTAAAACGCTCTTTCAAAAATAGAAAATGTAAAATCGAACCTTGCCTCAAATAGGCACTATAAAACCGTTGTGACCATATTTATGACTACATAATCTACACTCGGGTGTGAAAATTCATGTCCCCGACCCCAAAACTTCAAACAATAATAAAATCACATGTTGTAATCGTGGGTGCATTTCATGTGGTGCGATTACAATGTATCCAAAAACAGACAAGTGCACGCCATCGTGACTTGTTTTAAGATAAATCCATAAATATTAAAAGCAACTAAAAAGTAAGAAGGTTAAAAAATGCACAATAGGTTAAAAATATATAAATAATTAGATAATTAGGACAAATATTAATAGTTAAGCGACCGTGCTAGAACCACGGAATTCGGGAGTGCCTAACACCTTCTCCCGGGTTAACAGAATTCCTTACTCGGATTTCTGGTCGCATACAAATTAAAACAGAGTCAAAATTTCCTCGGTTTGGGATTTTAAAATAAAATGATGTCCCGAAGCATCATCAAAAATCCGGGTGGCGACTCTGAAAACAAAAATAAATCCCAAATCTGAATAATGTCACTTAAAGTGGAAAAATTCCCTTATTACCCTTTATTACACGGGGTAGTGGAAAAAGAAGGTGTTACAACAGCTGTATTCGTTATTTCTGCCTGTCTTTCATACTGTAAATTCTTATTATATTGTTTAACCTCAGTATGGCCTTGACCTTCCTCGTAACTAGCCGACCAAGGTTAGGGTTGGCACTTACTGAGTACCGCTATGGTGTACTCATGCCCTTTCCTGCGCATGTTTTTCATGTGCAGATCTAGGTACCTCCACTCAGGCATACTATCCCCGAGGTTGAGAGATACAGTAGAGACTTCGAGGTACATATGCCGCGTCCGCAGACCAGGAATCTCTATCTTATTTCAGATTTTTGTGAAAAGTTATCCTTCCTTACAGTTGTATCGACATTCTGGAGTTAGAGCAATGTATTATATTCTGTTAGCCTGTGGTTCCCATGAGTTTTCGGGTTTTGAGGTGATATTGTAGACCTCCTTAGTATTTTGGGTTGTATATGCCAAATGGCATTTATATACAGTCTTTCTTTTAGATTGTTCAGCTTTCTTTCTTAATTATCCCGCAATTTATGTTGTTATTCCGCATTGCTAGGCTTACCTAGTTATAGGGACTAGGTTCCGTCACGAAATATTCACGGAGGGCGAACTTGGTTCGTGACAAGTTGGTATCAGAGCTCTAGGTTCATAGGAGTCACGAAACACATGCCGGTTATATAGAGTCTCGTTGATCGGTATGGAGACGTCTGTACTTATCTACGAGAGGCTATGTAACTGTTTAGGAAAAATCTTCACTTCATTTGATTTCCTTGTCGTGCGATATTTATTTTGACATCAATTCTAACCCTCTGTCTATTACTCTCTCACAGATGGTGAGGACACGTGCTGCTCGGGACGATCAGGCACCCGCACCCCCTACCGTAGCTGTAAGAGGTCGGGCCCGAGATAGAGGCCGGGGACGCGCACGTGGTGCAGCGAGAGCACCTGTCACCTGACACGCCTACAACTACTACTACTCCAGCCCTTCAGGAGACTTTGGCACAATTCCTGAGCATGTTTGGTACATTGATTCAGGCGGGATTGATTCGGGTTGTACCGACTACTTCACAGACTGGGGAAGGGACCCAGACTTCTGCCGCCCCCACTCCAGAGCAGCGAGTTCCCATTGGTTAGGTTCCAGGTGTCACGCTGATACAACATGTGGTCCCAGTTCAGCGGGTGGTGAGGACCCCTCGCTGAGTAGGGTACATGTGGGTCCAGGAGAGAGAGGACAGGCGAGGTCAAGAGGGAGAGTACAGAGGAGTGAGTAGACCTCGTAGATTGGGGAGACCCGATGGCCCTTATTTTGGAGGAATAGTACGGAATGGTAGAGGTTTTGTGGGCCAGCCAGCTCAGCTTGCATCTCAGACTTTACACCGGGTTTCAGGTGTTCAGGGGTCTCGGAGTACCAGTAATGCACAGTTTCCACCCCCACGTAGAGTTATCGCTTTTCTTAAAGCTCAGCATATGGTTGAGAAGGGGTGTGCCGCGTATTTGGCTTATATGAGAGATCTCAGTGTTGATACCCTTTCTGTTGATTCAGTTCCAGTGGTACGGGATTATCCCGATGTGTTTCTAGTTGATCTCCTGGGCATGCCGCCTGATAGAGACATTGATTTTGGCATTGATTTGTTGGCGGGCACTCAGCCCATTTCCATTCCTCCTTACCGTATGGCTCCTCCTGAGTTGAAGGAGTTGAAGGATCAGTTACAAGAATTTCTTGATAAGGGTTTTATTCGACCCAGTGTTTCACCTTGGGGTGCTCCTGTCTTGTTTCTGAAGAAAAATGATGGTTCTATGCGCATGTGTATTGATTATCGCCAGTTGAACAGGGTCACAGTGAAGAACCGTTATCCCTTGCCTCGTATTGATGATTTATTTGACCAGCTACAGGGCGCACAGGTATTTCTAAGATTGATTTGCGCTCAGGTTACCATCAATTGAAGATTCGGGAGCCGGATATCCCGAAGACTGCTTTCAGGACTCGGTATGGCCATTACGAGTTTCTAGTTATGTCATTCGGGCTGACTAATGCCCCCGCAACATTTATGCATTTGATGCACAGTGTGTTCAGGCCATATCTCGACTCGTTTGTCATTGTTTTCATAGACGATATTATTGTTTACTCCCGTAGTCGGGAAGATCATGAACAGCACCTGAGGGCAGTGCTTCAGACCTCGAGAGAGAAGAAGTTGTATGCAAAGTTCTCAAAATGTGAGTTTTGGTTGAGTTCTGTGGCATTCTTAGGTCACGTGGTATCGAGTGAGGGAATTCGAGTGGATCTGAAGAAGGTAGAGGCCGTGCAGAGTTGGCCCAGGCCATCCTCAGTTATAGAGATTCGCAGTTTCCTTGGCTTGGCAGGTTACTACCGCCATTTTGTGGAGGGATTTTCATCGATTGCAGCCCCTATGACTAGATTGACCCAGAAGGGTGATCCATTTCAGTGGACAAAGGAGTGTGAGGCGAGCTTTTAGAAGCTCAAGATAGCTTTGACTAGAACCCCAATCTTGATATTGCCTACCGGTTCGGGGTCTTATACAGTTTATTGTGATGCCTCGCGAGTTGGCCTTGGAGCAGTGTTGATGCAGGACGGTAGGGTGATTGCCTACGCATCCAGACAGTTGAAGATACATGAGAAGAATTACCCTGTCCATGACCTTGAGTTAGCTGCCATTGTTCATGCCTTGAAGATCTGGCGTCATTATTTGTACGGTGTGCCTTGTGAGATTTATACTGACCACCGGAGTTTGCAGCACATATTCAGGCAGAAGGATCAAAATTTGCGATAACGTAAATGGTTAGAGTTGCTAAAGGACTATGACATCACTATATTATACCACCCGGGGAAGGCCAATGTGGTGGCTGACGCCTTGAGTCGCCAGGCGGAGAGTTTGGGGAGTTTGTCATACCTTCCTGCAGATGAGAAGCCTCTAGCCTTAGATGTTCAGTCCTTAGCCAGTCAGTCCGTGAGATTGGATCTTTCTGAGCCTTGCTAGGTATTGGCTTGTGTGGTTTCTCGGTCTTCCTTATTCGATCGTACCAGGGAGCGGCAGTATGATGATCCTCATTTACTTATCCTTAGGGACACGGTCCGGCACGGTGATGCCAGAGATGTGACCATTGGAGATGACGGGGTATTGAGGATGCAAGGCCGGATTTGTGTGCCCAATGTTGATGGGCTTCGGGAGTTGATTTTAGCAGAGGCCCATAGTTCGCGGTATTCCATCCATCCGGGTACTGCGAAGATGTATAAGGATTTGGAGGCAGCACTATTGGTGGCGTAGAATGAAGAAACATATAGCAGAGTTTGTAGCCAAGTGTCTCAACTTCAGCAGGTCAAATGTGAGCATCAGAGACCGGGAGGGTTACTTCAGCAGATTGAGCTTCCAGAGTGGAAGTGGGAGCGGATCACCATGGACTTTGTGGTTGGACTTCCTTGGACTTTGAGGAAGCATGACGCTATTTGGATGATTGTGGATCGGCTGACAAAATCAGCCCATTTCATTTTGGTACTGACTACTTATTCATCGGAGCGGTTGCCGGAGATTTATATTCGGGAGATCGTTCGTCTGCATGGTATTCCAGTTTCTATTATTTCAGACA
Organism: Nicotiana knightiana; assembly: GCA_005239525.1. NCBI lineage: Eukaryota > Viridiplantae > Streptophyta > Magnoliopsida > Solanales > Solanaceae > Nicotiana > Nicotiana knightiana. Next base: position 30,819 of record ML398856.1, on the reverse strand, counting down.
GAGGTACTCGGTTCACTTCACGATTCTAGAGAGCCGTTCACTAGGAATTAGGTACCAGGGTAGAGTTGAGCACATCATTTCACCCCCAGACGGACAGACAGTCCGAGCGCACTATCCAGATTCTTAAGGATATTCTCTGTGCGTGTGTGATTGAGTTTGGAGGGTCTTGGGATCATTTCTTGCCATTGGATGAGTTTTTTTACAACAACAATTATCAATCCAACATTCAGATGGCGCCGTATGAGGCTTTATATGGTAGGAGGTGCAGATCTCCGGTGGGTTGGTTTGAGCCGGGTGAGGCCAGGCTATTGGGCACAGAGCTGGTTCAGGATGCATTGGAAAAGGTCAAGGTGATTCAGGATAGACTCCGTACAGCCCAGTCCAGACAAAAGAGTTACGCAGACCGGAAGGTTCATGATCTTTCATATATGGTCGGAGAGCGGGTTCTGCTTCAGGTTTCGCCTATGAAAGGCGTTATGAGATTTGGGAAGAAAGGGAAGTTGAGTCCGAGGTTTATTGGCCCTTTGAAATATTGAGGCGTGTTGGGGAGGTTGCTTATGAGCTTGCCTTACCTCCCAGCTTGGCAGGAGTTCATCCAGTATTTCCTGTTTTGATGCTCCGGAGGTATCACGGTGACCCGTCGCACGTGTTGGATTTAAGTTCAGTCCAGTTGGACAAGGATTTATCTTATGAGGAGGAACCGGTAGCTATTCTAGACCGGCAGGTTCGTCAGTTGAGATCCAAGAGTTTCCCTTTTGTTCGTGTTCAGTGGAGAGGTCAGCCTCCTGAGTCATCGACCTGGGAGTCCAAGTTCGATATGCGCAGCCGTTACCCTCATCTATTCCTGACTCAGGTACTTCCTTCTTCTATCCGTTTGAGGACGAACGGTTATTTTAGAGGTGGAGAATGTGACGACCCAAAGGGTCATCACCTATTTTCTTACCCATTCCGTGCTTTCGAGGCCTTGAAAACCTCAATTAGGGTTGCCTCGATTTGTGTGTGCAGTCCGGCCACGTAACCGGAAAGCTTAAATATGAAATTTTGTGAAAAATGCTAAGTTTTGATATTCAAATGAATAAATTTTAATTCGGTCAACATTTTGGGTAAGCGGACTCGGACCGATGATTTGACAGTCCTGGAGGGTCCGTAGGAAAATATGGGACTTGCGCGTAGCCCGGAATCGAATTCCAAGGTCCCAAGCCCGAGAAATGAATTTTTGAGTAAAATTGTTTTCTGGAAATATCTAAGGAGATTGAAAATGAAATCTAATTAGAAAGTGATGGTATCAGACCCGTATTTTGGTTTCGGCGCACGGTACATGTCTTATATATGGTTTAAGTCCTTTATGTAAAGTTTGGTTGAAAACGGATCTCGTTTGACGTGTTACGGACTTAAAATGGAAAACTTGAACATTTATGAAATTTGATAGAAATCATGGATTTTGAGGCTTAATTCGATGTATATAATTTTATTTTGGCGATTTGATCGCATGGATAAGTTCATAGGATGTTCTCGAGGTAGTTTGTATATTTGGTTTGGAGCCCTGAGGGCTGGGGTGAGTTTTGGATAGGTCACGGGCTTCATTTTTGTACTTGGAATCTGCTGGTGTAGCTGATCTGCAGGCTTCGCATTTGCGAAGCCAGCATCGCAAATGCGAAGGTATAGCTGGGCAGGCATGATCGCAATTGCGACCAATATCATCGGAAATGCGAAGGTCTACCTGGGCAGGCCTGATCGTAAATGCGAACAGACGTTGGCAAATGCAAAGTCCCCCCCCCCTCCTGCTCAGTGTTCGCAATTCCAACTATACTTCGCAATTACCATGTCAGGGGTATTCGTAATTGAGAACCCCTGTTCGCATTTGCGAAGCCAACCAGTAGCCTGCACTGTACAAGACCGAGTTTTTACTTCATATTTCATATTTTCTCAAACTCAACACTCTTAGGCGATTTTTCCAAAGAACAAGACTCTTCCAAATCAGTTGTAATTTGGTTCTCACTCATTTCTTTCAATCATTAACATCATTTAACACGTTTTCAACTTAAAAATCAGGGATTTCCATGGATGAAATTGGGTGTTTGGGGTAGAACTTAGTTTTTTTTCTAAAATTGGGATTTGAGTGGTTGATTGACCTCTAATATGAGAGAATTTTATATGGCTAGACTCGTGAGAGTACGAGGGTTCTGAAAATGTAAAATTTACCCGGCTCCGAGATGTTTGCCTGAGGGGCATTTTGGTCATTTCACCTAATTCCGCGTCGTAACCTTGAATTGAATAGTAGAATCAGTTGCATGAGATGTTATATACGATATGTGATTGAATTGTATAGATTTGGGCCATTTGGAGTCGGATACTCGTGGCAAACGTGTGGTTTCAAGTTGATTTTGAGCCGGTTCGAGGTAAGTGGCTTGTCTAACCTTGTGTGTGGGACATTTCCCCTTAGGATGTGATATTGGTAATTGAATGCCTCGTATGTTAGGTGACGAGCACGTACTTGTGCTAATTGTTGAAAATCCGATTTTACTTTAAATATTTTGACTGAGTTTCTTTCTTACCTAGTTTATTCTACTTGCGATTATAACCTATGTTAGTTTAGAAAAGCATGCCTAGTTGACTTGAATTGCCTATTTGCTTAAGTTGCTTTAATTGTACTACGTGAAGCATGTGAGGCTAGAACTACTTGTTGCCTTGTATTCTTGCACTCTATTTCAGAATGTCTTCTTGTTGTGGCTGCATATTTACTTTGGACTACGTGACGGTATCCCGTGAGATCCCCCTGCGTATTTACTTTAGACTATGGGACGGTATCCCATGAGATCCCCCTGCATATTTACTTTGGACTACGGGACGGTATCCTGTGAGACCCCCATGCATATTTACTTTGGACTACAGGACGGTATCCCGTGAGATCCCCCTGCATATTTACTTTGGACTACGGGACGGTATCCCGTGAGATCCCCCTGCATATTTACTTTGGACTACGGGAGGGTATCCCGTGAGTTCCCTCTGCGAATTTATTTTGGACTACGGGACAGTATCCCGGGAGAGCCCCTGCACATTTATAGCTGGACTACGGGACAATATCCCAGGAGATCCTCCGGATATACATATGATGGACTACGGGACGGTATCCCGGGAGATCCTCCGGATATACATATGATAGACTATGGGACGGTATCCGGGAGATCCTCCGGATATACATATGATGGACTACGGGATGGTATCCCTGGAGATCCTTCGGATATACATATGATGGACTACGGGACGGTATCCCAGGAGATCCACTAGAATATTGAGAAAAGGACTACAGGACGGTATCCTGGGAGATCCTCATTGTTACCTTTGTTATCGAGATGTTCATATTTCGTGTTTACTCTGTTCTTGTGTTTGTCATATCCTTGTTTGACCTGTCTTATTTCACAGTTTATTCATTATTTTTGTCTGTGTTTCATACTGTAAATTCCTATTATATTGTTTAACCTCAGTAGGGACCTGAACTTCCTCGTCACTACCCGAACGAGGTTAGTCTTGGCACTTACTGAGTACCGCTGTGGTGTACTCATGCCCTTTCCTGTGCTTGTTTTTCATGTGCAGATCCAGGTACCTCCACTCAGGCGCACTATCCCCGAGGTTGAGAGATACAGTTGAGACTTCGAGGTACATCTGCCGCGTCCGCAGACCAGGAGTCTCTATCTTATTTCAACTTTTTGTGAAAAGTTATCCTTCCTTACAGTTGTATAGACATTCTGGAGTTAGAGCAATGTATTATATTCTGTTAGCCTGTGGTTCGCGTGAGTTTCCGGGTTTTGGGGTGATATTGTAGACCTCCGCAGTATTTTGGGTTGTATGTGCCAAGTGGCATATATATACAGTCTTTCTTTTAGATTGTTTAGCTTTCTTTTACTTAATTATTCCGCAAATTATGTTGTTATTCCGCATTTCTAGGCTTACCTAGTTATAGGGACTAGGTTCCGTCACAACATGTTCACGGAGGGTGAACTAGGGTCGTGACAATGTTGGCCCTAATACCGGAGTGCAGCCCTGCTACAAATCTCCGCACTCTCTCAGCATCAGTAGGCAATATCATAAGTGTGTGGTGAGAAAACTCTGAGAATCTAGCCCCATAATTTGTCACTGATATCTGTCCCTGCTCCAACTACTCAAACTGATATCGCAGCTCTTCCCTCTCAGAGGGTAGGATATACCTGTCTAGAAACATCTGAGTGAACGGCTCCCAGGTGATAGGAGGAGAATCTGCTGGTCTGCTGAGAATATAGGACTACCACCATCTGCGAGCTCTACCCTCTAGCTGGAAGGTAGTGAAGTCCACTCCATGGGACTCTAGTATCCTCATGTTGTGCAGTCTGTCTCTGCACCTATCAATAAAGTCCTGGGCATCCTCGCCCCGCTCACCCCCGAAGACTGGAGGGTGCAATTGAGTCCATCTATCCAATAACTTCTGCGGATCATCGTCCGCAACTGGCCTAGGCTCAGGTGCTGCTGCTACACGCTGGGCCCCACCCACGGGCAGTGTATCCGGGGTAATGATGGAGTGCTGATGTCTAGACTGCATCCTGGGCAGTAGGGGTCTGGGCTCCCCCTCCTGCCTGAGATGTGGCAGGATCCGCTGGAAATAAACAAGCTTGGGACATAGTGTCTATGAATTGCATCATATGGCCCATGATCTCCTGGAATCCTGGCATCGTCATAAAGTCCACCGGAGCAGGACCTGCTGGGGGAACTTCACTCTGCTCCTCTATAGTAGGGTCCTCTGGTGGTGGTATGACTGGAGTTGCTCGGGGACGCCCTTGTTCCCTACCTCGGGCCGGTTCACTTCCCCCGCCTCTGCCACAGCCTCGAACAACAGGGGTAGCGGCCCCTCCCGGGTCTGGAACATTAGATGCACGCATCCTCACCATCTGTGAGATAATAGAAGAATGAAATTTAGTAAAACATTGACTGCACGATAGAATAAAAATAAGGAGAGGTTTTCCTAACACCCTATAGCCTCCAAAAGATAAGTACAAATGTCTCCATACCGATCAGCAAGACTCTACTAGGTTTTCCCGTGACTTGCGAGACCTACGTGAACCTAGTGCATTGATACCATGTTGTCACAACCCAAAATCCTAACTGAGGTCGTGATGGCGCCCAACAGCGGGGTCAGGCAAGACGACTCTCAATTTACTAAAGGTTCCTTCGTATTAGATTAAACACTTTAAAATATGCTCAGTTTTTAAAAATTAAAACATGATTCGACAAGGATAAATAGCTAGTTTTAATCAAACAATCATGAAGAGGAATGAGCCAATATATACATATACAGACCCGCAAAGCCAAAATAACAACTACGTGTGTGCCAGGAACTAGTGTCACAAGTCCTACACAAAACATAAATACAATCCCACTGTCTTGAAGAAATAGACGGGAAATAAACAAAAGAAAACTCTGTAGTGCTGCCGAGGATCGTCAAGAGAAGCAGCTCACCGTGAAGTCGGGTCCAACTAAAATCAGAATCGAGCTCTGGTCTGATAACGAGATGCACCAACCTCAGAACCTGTACAATTAAGTACAGAAGTGCAGTATGAGTACATAAACAAATATGTACCCACTGAGTATCCCGCCTAACCGCGAAGAGGTAGTGACGATAGGTCGACTTGACACTCACTAAGGTCCAACAAAATAATTAGCAAGATATAATATCAGTAACGGACATACAAGGATCATAAAAGCAGTAAACATTTAAAATAACAATAATTCAAAAAAATACTGGAAGTAAATATACAATTTCTACCTCATTATTCTTTTATTTCCTTTAAAAATTTGTCTGAACACTCAAAATCCATAACAAAATTCTTAACAATTTAACATGCGCATATAAGGTAAGGACAACCGGCCTGAGCTATCATAATGGTCATATCTGTGCACTGCCGAGGGTCGAACGGCTCGAACCATAATATATATATATATATATATATATATATATATATATATATATATATATATCTTTAATCTCGCTGTGTTGTACGGCCCGCTCCCATGAGAGTGGGGGGAAACAACACTCCGCTCGCGGAATATAAATTGCGAAGCGGTCACATGCACACACAATCCACACATTTGTTCTTTATGAATTACTCTTCGTGTTCAAGTGCTAAAAATCTCTTTAATTCCATGATCTCAGGTAAACAAGCCGCAGGTAACATTACTTCACTAAGCATATAATTCATTTCAAGGAAAACATAAAACATGGTGTAAGCCTAACTACCTGAACATAACAATAATAGCCGCTACGTATGGACTCTCGTCACTTTGTACGTACGTAGCCCCTAAAGTTATCACATATAGCATTTAAATCACCTAGGGGACAATTCCTCTTTACAAAGTTATAAAGGAGACTAACCTCGTGTAGAACCTACTCCCCAGACCAAGAACGCGCCCGAAACTCCGAACACTACACCCGAGGACTCGAAACTAGCCAAATGTTATACAAATACATTAATATATGCTCAAAGTATGGAAATTCTCCTACTTCTTTAGTAAATTCACCATTCTTGAAGAAATTCTAAAATCCAACCCCGGTCCCGCATGCTCGGCTTCCAAAACTACTCGAAGGAAACACTCACCCATTGCCTAAGGATCATTAAAAATACAATTTTTACTTGATTTCATAGCTAATTCACGGGTAAATTCTCAAATTATCGAAAGCACTAGGTTACTACCCCATTCTTAATTTTTCACTAATTAGGTGATTAAACTCAACTAGGAATTCATGTGTTAACAAGTCTTGAGATGAAATTTACTTACCTTCTAGGGGTTGGGTCGTGGAGCCTTCTTCCCAAGCTCTCAAAGTGTTTAATGGATGAAGAGTGAAGAAAACAATGAGGAATCCCGCATTTATGAAACACACTGTCTGACAGTTTTTCCGCACCTGCGGCTCGGGGACCGAACCTGTGAGCAAAGGCTCGCACCTGCGCAAATGAACGAGGGAGCCTGGGCCCGCACCTGTGGAGTGGAGACCGCACCTGCCTCTCCACTACTGCAGAACGTTTTCCGCACTTGCGAGAAATGGCCTGCCCGCTGGGGGCTGCACTTGCGAGGCTGGGACCACAGGAGCGGTCCCGCACCTGCGACTGGGCAACCGCACCTGCGGTCAACACCAGAGCAGGTGCACCAATAGTTATTTCAGCTGTTTTTGGCCTCGTGTGGTGTCCGGGAGGCACCTGGGCCCACCCGAGCCCCCGTCCAAATATACCAACAAGTCCCAAATCATAATACGGAATCACTCGAGCCTTTGGAACACCCAATAAAACGCTAAAATTCAAAATCACACCCCAAAACCCCTAAAACCAAACTTAGGAACTTTAAGTTTTCTTGACTTCGCTAACCACGCGTCGAACCGACCTATACTACTCGGAATGACACCAAATTTTGCAGGCAAGTCACAAATAACATAAAGGAACTATTCCCCATCTCGGAATTCTGTTCGGACCTCAATAGCACAAAAACACATCCCAAACCACAATAGAAACTTAAGGAACTTCTTATTTTAATATTGGGTGCCGAAACGCTCTCGGCTCATCAGAAACCCCTTCCGAACATACGCCTAGGTCCGAAATCATCATATGAAGCTACCTCAACCAACGAAACTCGATTCCGAGGTCGTTTACCCAAAATATTGACTGAAGTCAAACTTGGCCTTAAAGGCCAACCTTAAGGAACCAAGTGTTCCAATATTGCTCTAAGCACTTCTGAATACCGGACCACCCTCTGCCACAAGTCATAAATCACACAATAAGCCATTATGGGAAGTTTCATTTAGGGGAACATGGTCTGATAACGCAAAACGACTGGTTGGGTCGTTATAGTTTCATACTGTTTATTATGTCCTTGTAGGTGTATTGACCTGGCTTCGTCACTAATCTACTGAGATTAGGCTTGATACTTACTAGGTACCATTATGGTGTACTCATACTACGCTTTTGCATATCTTTTTGTGCAGATACATGTACGTCTGCCCGTGTTGGACGCTAGAGGTTGATTGAGTAGCTATTTTTGGAGACTTCAAGGTATACCTGCTCGACGTCCGCAGGCCTCAGAGTCCTTTTTTATTTTAGACAATCTATTGTTTACTTCTTATTTCAAACAGTATTGTATATCGAGACTATTAGTACTTTCTTGTAAAGCTTATGACTTCGTTCCACCAGGTTTTGGAAAAAGTGTTTGCTATTGTAGTGTTGAATTTATTATTATAGTGTGAATGTTTTATTTGAACTTTTAGTAGTATTTCCTCTATTTCTCTATGCATGTTAGGCTTACCTAGTCGTAGAGACTTGGTGCCATCACGACATCCTGCGGAGGATAATTGGGGTCTTAACACAAAAGTATCTTGGGTGTAATATCACAAGGATTATGTTGGGCTTATCAAATGTAAGTTTAGGGGTCATCTAAGATCTGATTCGAGCTGGAACAGCTGCAAATTTTTTTACTTGTTTAGGAATGTAGTCACTTTTTCTCTTAAGGAGGCCGAATTTGGGCGATTTTGGAGGTAATTTTCATAATTTGGATTGAGGTAAGTATTTTGACTCGGATTTGTTAATATTTCATGATTCCAACCTTGAACTTAGGGATTGTTTGATGAATCAAATTGAACAAATTGGGGATTTTTTTAAAAACCTTTCTAAAACACAAATGATAATTTGATGGTCGATTTGAGGTCGGATATGGATGAAACACATATATTTGGATTCGTATTGGAATGAATTTTTGGAACTAGTGAGTTTTGTCAGGTTCCGAAGTACGAGTCCGGGGTTAACTTTTTGGGTTCACTTTTATATTTTAGTTAAAGATCGAAATTTTATTATTCAGAATCGTTTCCTAAAGCTATTATTTTTTATATTAAGTTATTTTTTCTAGATTCGAGCCATCTGGAGTTTGATTTGAACGGGAAGGGCTTCTTAAAGTGTTGATTTAGCTTATTTGAGATAAGTTTCTTGTCTAGCTTTATTGGGAAAATTTTTACTACTAAATGATATTGTTTGCTACGTACAGGGGGTGATGCATCGGGTGACGAGCGTATAGGCATTTGTCGGGTTTTTCATGCTCGGGAGGGGGAAGTATATGCTTCTTTGTGCTTCGTTAAACTTGGTGATCCCTTAACTTATTTTTTATATAATTTTATGACTAAAAAACTCAATTATTTATGTTATAAATCATGCTAGAATATATGACATCATAATAGGATATAAATGTATTGTTTTTCGAGACTGTTTACATAGTTTAATGACCGTAGCATCATGAACACTCATTTATACATGTTATTTTCATGTTACTTGAGCTTCTTCTTTTTTTTCCGTAATAGGAGATGATGATTGGGGCCTTAGGGCTATATTTGGCACGATAGATATTTTTGTGCAGAAGATATGATGTTGGCACGATGAGTATTGTCGTGCAGCGTGAGATAAGATTGGCCAATTGGTTGTTACCATGTGAGAGGAATGGGAGTTGGAATCTTGTTATGATTACTCGTTCGTTAAACACTGGCAGACCCTCTACTTTGGTTTCCATTAATATTTTGTTGTTTTGTATGTTACTTTCTCGTTTGTGTTCCTTATGTTGTTACCTCTGTGTGTTATGATTTGTTCTGTTACTATTATATCTATGTTTCTACCTTACTTGTTACTATTACTCCTATGCTTTACTTGACTTACTTTTGCTACATGTCCTTTCGAATTCATGCCTTTACTTGTTATTAACCCAAAACATGCCACATGCCTCTATTTGTTACTTTTGATTTACTTATTAGATGTATTGACCTGTTACCTTCCTTCACTTACCACCTGCCTACACTTGCTATATGCCTTTACTTACTACATGCCTCCACTTGTTACATGATTTCACTTATTACATTCCTCCACTTGATGTTGTTTTTACTTGATGTACATCTTTCCTCGTTTCATGTTTTACACTTCTTTGCTTAGTCGAATTGGGTGACTTTTGGATTGGTTGTGTATTTGTGCTTTGTGGAAGCCTTGTTTTTATATGTGGGAGACTAGCTTTAAGATGTTGCATTGTTCATCTTATTTTGTTGAGTTTGTATTTCCTAGTTGAATACCGCATGTTAGTTTCCTTGGCATTACGTTGTAAATTTCTCGTGTTTGGTTTGTTGTAGAATAGTTATGTATGAATTTATTATTTATGGGATCGGGTTGCATGCTGCAACGGTATTAATATGAGATATGAGATCGGGTTGCACGACACAATGGTATTCATATTATATATTTGATCGGGTTGCACGCCGCAATGGTATTCATATTATACGTGGATCGATTTGCACGCTGCAAAAGAAAAGAAATTATATATGGGATCGGGTTGCACACCGCAACAGAGAAGACTTATTATGGTTATTCTTGTCTATTAATTTATGTTATCGTAATGTGTTGTGAAACTGAGAGGTGATGATATTCTGGAGGCCCTCTGTTAGTTGTATTCTTGTTTCATCTGTACGTGATTATTTTGTTTCTCTTTCTCATATTTCTCCCTCTGTTTAGCATCTCCACAGGTAAAATATTAAGTGAGTATTTTTTAACTTAAGACCTCATTATCATTATTTTTGTTTTGATCTTTCACTTGGGGTTATCTATTTCTATGTTATGCTTACCTAGCAGTTGTTTAGGTGTCATCACGACTAAGTAAATTTTGGGTTGTGACAAGTTGGTATCAAAGCATTAGGTTCATATGTTCTACGAGTCATGAGAAAACATCTAGTAGATCCTCGAGGATTGGTATGATAACATCCATACCTTTCGTCAAGAGGCTACATGACATTTAGTAAGCTTCCCTTCTTTCACTCCTTATCGTGCGATCTTGTTTCAACTTGAAGCCTGCAACTTCAATTTCTTTCCATTCATCCATATGTGATGTTGAGCACCAAGTAACAACATGCATCGACAACTTGTGATGTTGTGAGTAGGTTGCGAAGGGCTATGGAGACTTCATCACTGTCTCGTTATGTTTGGTTACCTAGTTAACAAGACAATGGTGGCATCATATGAAGGTGTTTATTTGAGCAAGCCGGTAGGTTATCTCTTGCATGAAGATTTGAGGTCGTGTGTTTTGTATGAGGCTTCTATTTAGTGGAATGTATATCTTGTCATTTTGGAGCATTTAAGGAAGTTGGCTTGATTGTCACACGGACGAGTATGCACTTAGCAGAGTCCTTGGAGTGTTTTATGACTAGTGTTGTATGTTTATGTACTATTCAGTTGACTGACAGTGCGGGATTGGGGCAGCTATGAAGGAACGGTATTGTTGGTTACCGACGATGTGTTCTATGGCTTTGAGCCAAGTGGTGAGTCTATTATCGATGATTGTATTGTAAGATCATGTGTTATATCAGTTTCAAGACTAAGGGATGCTTGTGGATTAGCTATGACATAAAAAGGATGACTACGAAATGATTCGAGCTTGTTATTCATTGTGGATATAGTGTGCAAGAAAAAGGAATCTCTTGGCTGCTAATTTGTATATTCATATGTTGGTGTAGCAGAGGTTATTCGGTGCGTATTTGCTATGTATTGGAGATTAGAGCAAGGTGAATGGCTATCGCGGAGTGTGAGCATGTAATTTTTCACCTATTAAATACTCCTACAAAATTTGATAAATAATTTAATTTTATAGATTTTTATTGAATTTCAATGTTTATTTGTGAATTATTTGCATTGTATGATCATAATTTATCTTTTAAAATTTATAAAATATAAAATAATAACAAAAATATTTTAAAACTTTTATTAACTTGCATAATTAGGTTTTTGATTTAATGTATTACTTAGTTGCATAATTTAATCATTTTATTAAGAAAAAATTATAAAATTTGTTCTTAATGGCTTCACTTTTAATTAACTCATTAGTTAAATTATAATTAGATGAAACTAGGTTTAAATTAATTAATATATTTTAGAATTTTAATTAGAATTGATTTAACTAATTAGCCTAAGTTTTCTAAAAGGGCTAAGGCCGGAATGGGCCATTTCAAAACAGGCCCAACTCTCCTCCCAATACCCAAATAAACCTCATCCTAAAACACCTAACCCGTCCAAAACCCCATATAATCAAACGACCTCGTTTTGACCTTGCCCTATCCCAGCCGTTGGATCCTTTTGATCCAACGGCTCACAACTCCAAATCCCCTTCCTATATAAGTGTCATAACACACCCCTGCCCCCCTCTGAAATCACCCTTCAATACCCTAACCTATCTCCCTCGTCTCTCTCTTGCCCTCACCATCTCTGCCGATCTCCGCCGCCCGGAAATCGCCTACCTGCGGCGGAACAACTCCAAATCATCCCAAAAATTAACCAGACAATATCTTCCTCTCCTCAACCCCCAATCTCTCATCTATTTCCCCATAAACCTCACCAAATTCCAGTAATTTTAGATCTAGAATTCAGAAACCCTAAAAAATCGACCCTGGGCGAATTAGAGAAAATTAATTGCTCAAACCTATGTGAGTCACTTGCTTTTGACAAGAGCAAGTGATTCACATGGGTTTGACTCATTGCAAACCCTGCCGGAATCCTGCCAAAGTCCGGCGAGCTAACCAATCCGACCAAACCCTTTCTAACCTAAATGGTACCCCCCCCTCCCCCCCCCCCCCCC
>ML398856.1:0-17281 GCA_005239525.1 Nicotiana knightiana | reverse complement strand
CTCCCCCCCCCTTTCTTATTTTCTTTAATTATACTGAAATCAATCGTTTAAAATTCTAGTCTCTGACTTTGCTATTTATTACTGATTATCTTGTCTTAGACTAATTAGTTTGGGTTTAATGGGTTTCCTTTCTCTTTTATTAAATATTATATTGAATATTAGTATAGGTTTATTAGTTGATTCTCTATATGAATTAATCAATGTTAATCTTCGTTAGGGTTTCCAGTTTTTTTTTCGGACTGTGTCGTCTTCTAAAAGTAATCTATTAGTTGATTAGGGGTATTTATTTACTCATGCATGTTTAAATAAATTAGGTTTAACCCTTGATTTGGTTGCTAAAAATCAGAATTATCAGTCCGAGTTTCAATTTTCTTTAGTTGACTACTGCCTTTCAAGTTTAGTTGTAGTTCCAATTTTAATGTTCATGACTAACTGAGTTCGATTCTAAATTAGGGTTTCATGTACCTTCCTAATTCACATTCTTCTTCCATTAGATTCTATTATAGGTTTAATTGTTGATCTTTTCTATGTGTGCGACTTAATTGATTTTAGTTTTGGTTTAGGAATTCAGATTTTTCCTTTAACTATTTCTTTCCTTAAAATAGTTTATTAGGATTAATTAACTAGCTTTCACCTTAGTCTAATCATACATGTCTTAGGAATGTTTGAAGTAATAATTAGTCATGAATTCAAGTGTCTTTAATTGATTACTGATTTTCATTTTAGTTATAGGTTAATCTTGATCTTTGTAATTATTTGATTTTGACTATTAGGTTAGGTTGCATATTTTTCATTAATTAATCTGAAACAACCTGTTAATCACTTATTTGTGTTAATTGAATAACTTCCATGATTAGGGAATTACTTGTGATCAAAATTGAATTCTGATAGGATGTTAGTTGTGCATGATTAGTTGACTTAGGTTTATATTCTTTCTCCTAATCATCATGCATTATTCTAAAGTATTGTCACGATCCCAAATTCTAAACCGGCCGTGATGGCGCCTATCGTGGAACTAGGCTAGCAAATAATTACATGTTCACAATTTCTTTCAGAATCCCGATCCAAAATCCAAGCATTTTATAAATATACAATGTTTACTAAATAAAGTAGGCCAATAAACAGTGCCACCAACCCCAAAACCCGAAGTCAACAAGTCATGAACATCTAGAAGAATAAGACAAAATATACTATCATGATACAAAACCTCCGAATGAAAACTAGATACAATAAGAAGGGAAAAACAGAGATGTTGCGGACGCTGAACAACTACCTCTATATCCCGCAAATCCGGCTTCGCGCGGAAAAGATGGCTAATGCTTGATATTTGCACCTGAATCTGCACACAGAGGTGCAGGGAGTAATGTGAGTACGCCAACTTAGTAGTAATGAAAATAAATCAAGTCTAAGCGGCAAGGAAATACATAAAATCAATGCCATGAAATCACAATATACACAGCCTTACTTTCCAATAGTATAACATAGATATATGAAATCGTCATGCTTGAAAACCAACTTCAGAAAAATCCTTTGAAGAATGTATATTTTTTAACAACTTCAACCGAAAGGTTTAGTGATAAAATGAAATGAATCATATAGAGGCTCCTCGGGCAAAACATATTTCATAAGCTTAGAGCGAAAGTAGAAAAATCATAAGTAGCCCCTCGGGAAAAACATGTATCATAATTAGCCCCTCGAGCATTCCTCACAGTCACTCATAATCAGCCCCTCGGTCATACCTCACCATCACTCATGATTAGTCCCTCAGCACCTCACAGTCACTCAACACCTCACAGTCACTCAACACCTCACAGTCACTCATGCCTCCCAATCACTAGTCACTCGGCACTCTGCACTCCGCGCGCTCACCGGGAGTGTGTACAGACTCCGGAGGGGCTCCTTCAGTCCAAGCGCTAATATGTCTCGGCACCTCACCATCACTCAGCACCTCACAACCAGGCCCTCAGCCTAACTCAGCAGAACCACTCAAAAGACCCCTCGGGCGAATCAGTAAAAAAGGATACTCAACCCAAAACATCAGTTTAAATCTCAAAGTGGTGTAAATCATGATGTGTTTCGAAACAGTAAGAAAAATGCAGCTGAGTGAAATCATCAATACATAGTGAGGTAAAACAGTAGAAAAAAGCCCCCAAGGGGTCTAAACAGATTGGCACGAGGCCCCAAACACAGCGTATAGCCCAAATATTTCACAAATTTTAGACCATAATTTAACATAAGGTTTTGAGTAAATATGCAACTCATTAATTGCCGCAGAGCGGACCTAGTCCAATCCAAAAAAAAATCAGCACATGCCACATACTCGTCATCCGACATGTGCGCCTTTCTAAAATCAGTGAGAAAATATGTAGTCCGGGGTTCCATACCCTCAGGACAAGATTTATAACCATTACTTACCTCTACCGGGCCACAACACTAGTCCACAGTGCTCTTGCCCCTCAAATTGGCTCCTGATTGCTCTGAATCTAGCTGAAACCAGTTTAACGTCATCAATATACATCAAATGAACTCAACCCAAGCAAAAACTATCAAATTATACAAGAATCTCGAAATTCGGCCAAACCTGAGCCCCAGGCCCACGTCTCAGAATTTGATAAATTTTAAATCATTAGAATCTTCGTCCTCCCACGATTCTGTACATACCAAGAACACTAAAACCGAACCACAATTGCCCACTCAAATTGTCAAAAGAAGAATCAATTTCCCATGCACCCCTTCTTCCCCAACTTGTGTTTAATTCCAGCAATTCTATGGTTTAATCACTTAGAAATCGACATATAAACGATTTATGAAGTTAAGAACCTTACCTCCAAGTGATTCCCTTCAATTCCCTCTTCAATCCTCTCAAAAGTGCTCCCAACTTCATCAACAATGGAGGAAATATGAGCCAATTTCGCACAACAGGCCTTTTAAAACATTCGGCCCAGCTAATATATTTTCTTCACTGCGATCGCGAACATTGACACGCGATCGAGATGCACAGACCAACCAACCAATGCAATCACATACCAAAACACGCGATCGCATAGAACAAATTCTCCACCCCACACACGTGCCTCAAAATACCCTACGCGATAACAGAAATCCCCACGCGATCGCACTGCCTAACCTGACCAACCTACGCGATTGCAATCCTAACCACGCGATCGCGTAGAAAAAAATGCCTGCCCCATTATTTTACCCTACGTGATCGCAAACATCCTCACGTGATCGCGTAGAAGGAAACAAGAACCTCACACCAGCAGAAATCTGCCCAGTTATCAAGCCAAGAATTGGTCCGTTAATCACCCGAAACACACGCGAGGCCCTCGAGACCTCAACCAAACATACCAACATATCCCATAACATCATTCAAACTTAGTCGAGCCTTCAAAACACCAAAATAAATGCAACAACACCAAAATCGCATCAAATTCAAGCCTATGAACTTTGAAACTTCCAAATTTCACCAACTACGCCGATACCAACCAAAACACCTCCGATTGACCTAAATTTTGCGGACATATCCAAAATGACATTACGAACCTACCCCAACTTCCGAAATCCCATTTCGACCCCGATAGCCTATTTTCCACTGCCGACCGGAAATCACCAAAAACTAACTTTCGCCAATTCAAGCTTAATTCTACACCGGACATCAAAAATTCATTCTGAACACGCTCATAAGTCCCAAATCACCTAACAAAGCTATCTGAGCCATAAAATCCGCATTCCAAGGGTTTACCAATAAGTCAACTCTCAGTTGACTTTCTCAACTATTAGGCTACTTGAGAGACTAAATGCCTCAATTCTCACCATAACCACTCCGGAACCGAACCAACTGACCCAACACAACAAAAAAATAGGATAGTAATATATAACAAATGCAGAAATGGGGGAAATGGGGTAAATCTCACAGAACGATCGGCCGGGTCTTTACATCCTCCCCGTCTTAAACAAAAGTTCGTCCTCGAACGGGTCTAGAAATATACCTTGAGCCTCGAATTAGTGAGGATATCTGTCCCCCATCTCCCGCTCGGTCTCCCATGTGGCATCCTTCATCGGCTTCCCTCTTCACTATACCTTCACTAAAACTATATCTTTAGATCTCAGCTTCCTGACATGTCGACCCAAAATATCCACTAGCTCCACCTCATATGACATATCACCCTCGAGCTGAACTGTACTGAAGTCCAAAACATGGGAAGGGTCACCAACATACTTTCGGATCATCTAAACATGGAATACTGGATGAATACTCGATAAACTGGGAGGCATAGCAAGCCTATAAGCCACCTCTCCAACCCTCTGAAGCACCTCAAATGGCCCAATGAATCTGGGACTCAGCTTCCCTCTCTTCCCGAATTTCATAACACCCTTCATGGGTGACACCTTCAGCAACACCTTATCCCCAACCATGAAAGACACATCTCGGACCTTTCGGTCCACATAAATCTTTTGCCTAGACTTCCACATTCGAAGCCGCTATTGAATCAACTTCGCCTTACTCAATGCTTCCTGAACCAATTATGTGGCCAATAGCCTAGCCTCGCCCGGCTCAAACTAACCAACCGGAGACCTGCACCTCCTACCATATAAGGCCTCAAACGTAGCCATCTGGATATTCGACTGATAGCTGTTATTATATGCAAACTCTGTTAGTGGCAGGAACTGATCCCAAGAACCACCAAAGTCAATCACACAAGCATGCAACATATCCTCCAAAATCTGAATGGTACGCTCCGACTGCCCGTCGGTCTGAGGATGAAACATTGTGCTCAACTCGACCTAAGACCCAACTCTCTCTTCATGGCTCTCCAAAACTGGGATGTGAACTGAGTGCCCCTGTTGGAAATGATAGAAACTGGAACCCCATGCAATCGGACAATATCCCTGATATAAATCTCAACTAACCTCTCCGAAGAATAAGTAGTATCAACAGGAATGAAGTGCGCGAACTTGGTCAGCCGATCCACAATAACCCATATAGGATCAACCCTCCTGAAAGTCCATGGGATTCCAATTACGAATTCCATGGTGATCCGCTCCCACTTCCACTCCGGAATATCAAACCTTTGAAGCAATCCACCAGGTCTCTAGTGCTCATACTTTACCTGCTGACAGTTGAGACACCGAGCCACAAACTCCACGATATCCTTCTTCATCCCCCTCCACCAATAATGTTGCCTCAAATCCTGATACATCTTCGCGGCACCCGGATGGATGGAATACCGCGAAATATGAGCCTCTGCTAGAATCAAATCTCAAAGTCCATCTACATTGGGCACGCAAGTCTGACCTGCTTCCTCAGGACCCCGTCATCACCAATAACCACATCCCTGACATCACCACGATGGACCTTGTCATGAAGAACAAGCAAATGGGGATCATCATACTGGCGTGCTCTAATCTGATCGTAAAGAGAAGACTTGGAGGCCACACAAGCCAACATCCCGAGGGGCTCTGATAGATCCAATCTCACCAACTGACCTGCTAAGGCCTGAACATCAAGGGCTAATGGCCGCTCCGCTAATGGAAGGTGGTCTAGACTCCCCAAACTCTCTGCTCTGCTGTAACGACCCGGCCGGTCGTTCCGAGAATTTAGCCCCGTTTCCCCCATTTTTTCTTCATTTTATGTGGTTCAATTTCATTTATATGTGTTGGGTCGGTTGGTTCAGGTTCAGAGTGGTCATGGTGAGCATTGAGGTAATTAGTCTCTCAAGGTAGCACAATAGTTGAGAAAGTCAACTGAGAGATGACTTATTGGTGAACGATTTAGGAATGTGGATTTTATGGCTCAGATAGCTTCGTTAGGTGTTGGGACTTAGGAGTGTGTTCAGAATATTTTTGTGATGTGCGGTGTAGAATTAGATTTGAATTGGCGAAAGTTAGTTTTGGCGATTTCCGGTCGGTAGTGGAAAATAAGCTATCGAGGTCGGAATGGAATTTTGGAAGTTGGAGCAGGTTCGTAGTGTCATTTTGGATGTGTCTGCAAAATTTCAGGTCAATCGGAGATGTTTTGGTTGGTTTCGGCGTAGTCGGCGAAATTTGGAAGTTTCAAAGTTCATAGGCTTGAATTTGATGTAAATTTGGTGTTTTCGTGTTGATTTTGGTGTTTCGAAGGCTCCAATAAGTTTGAATGATGTTATGGGTTATGTAGGTATGTTTGGTTGAGGTCCCGAGGGCCTCGTGTGTGTTTCGGATGGTTAACGGATCGATTTTTTACTTTGGAACTTGGAAAATTTTTCAAGTTTTTTTGGTTGGAGAGATTTTGGTCATCGCGTTCGCGGGTGGGAGGCCGCATTTGCGAAGAGTAGTTTGGGGGAGCTGAGATGTTGTTCATCATGTCCGCAAAGAGGGGGACGCGAACGCGGAGGTTTGAGTGAGGTAATCAACGCGTTCGCGTTCAAGGTCNAGCAGGGCCCGTGAAAGAAAAAAGGGGGGGGGGGGGGGGACCCCCAGGGTTTTTGGTCTATGCGTTCGCATGGTCAAGTACGCGTTCGCGGTGGGCAAGTCAGGTAAATAATCGCGTTCGCAATTCTGTTCTCGCATTCGAGTAGGGTTAAGAGAAGAGGGAGTCAGTTTGTGCTTCGCGAACGCGGTCCTAGTGACGCGTTCGCGATGAAGAAAATGTTTGAGCTGGGCAGATTGTTTAAAAGGCCTGAGGTGCGAATTAGCTTGTATTTTTCCTCCATTGTTGCATGGCGAGTTGAGGTCCATTTGAGGGGGATTTGAAGGGAAATCAAGGGAATCATTTGGAGGTAAGATTTTCAACTTCATAACTCGTTTTTATGTCAATTCCTAAGTGATTAAACCATAAAATTTCTGGAAATTGAACCAAAGTTGGGGAAGAAGAGTGCATGGAAATTTTTTTTTTTTTGAGGATTTGAGTGGGCAATTGTGGTCCGATTTTAGTGTTCTTGGTATGTACGGACTCGTGGGAGGATAAGGGTTGTTGTGATGTAATTTTTATCGGATTCCGAGACATGGGCTCGGGGCTCGGGTTTGGCCGAATTTCGAGATTCTTGTATAATTTGATAGTTTTCGATTGGGTTGTGTTCCTTGGTTATATATTGATGATGTTAAACTGATTTTGGCTAGATTCGGTGCAATCGGAAGCCTATTTGAGGGGCAAATGCATTGCGGGCTAGTGTTGTGGTCGTGAACCCCGTACTGCATTATTTTCTCACTGAATTTGGAATGGCGCACATGTCGGATGACGAGTATGTGGCGCGTACTGATTTTTGGATTGGACTAGGTCCTCTCCACGGTGACGAATGAGTTACATATTTACTCAAAAACTTATGTTAGATTATGTTCTAAAGTTTTGTGAAATATTTGGGCTAGAAGTCGTGTTTGGGGCCTCGTGTCGATCTATTTAGACCTTTTGAGGGCTTTTTACTGTTGTTTTCCTCACTATTTGTTGATGATTTCACTCAGCATCTTTGTGCATACTGTTTTATTTGAAACTCAGCATGATTTACACCACTTTGAGATTTAAAGTGATGTTTTGGGTCGAGTACCCTGTTTTTACTGATTCGCTCGAGGGGCCTTTCGAGTGGTTCTACTGAGTGTGGCCGAGGGCCAGAGTGAAGGTGAGTGCTGAGGGCCTGATTGTGAGGATATTTATGAAATGAGACAGGACGAGAGCCTGAGAGTGATTGATGCCATGATTTGGATGTTCATTTAGCGCTTGGGCTGAAGGATCCCCTCCGAAGATGGAGTCTATACACACCCCTAGTGAGCGCAGGTACCTACTGAGTGCGAGTGCCGAGTGCTAAGTGATGAGTGATTGGGAGGCATGAGTGACTGTGAGGTGCTGAGTGACTGATCATGAGTGATTGTGAGGCATGCCCAAGGGGCTGATTATGATACATGTTTTGCCCGAGGGGCTGATTATGATATATGTTTTGCCCGAGGGGCTACTGATGATTTTACTACTTTCACACTGAGTTATGAAATATGTTTTGCCCGAGGGGCTACTGATGATTTACTACTCTCACTCTGAACTTATGAAATATGTTTTGCCCGAGGGGCCTCTATATGATCCATTTCATTTTTATACTAAACCTTTCGGTTAAAGCTGTTGAAAAATATACATTCTTTAAAGGATTTTTCTGAAGATGATTTTAAGACATGGTGATTTCACATATCTATGTTATACTTTTGGAAAGAAAGGCCTTGCCTCTTGTGATTTGATGACATTGATTTTATGTGTTTGTTGCTGCTCAGACCTGATTTATTTTCATTACTACTGAGTTGGCGTACTCATATTACTCCCTGCACCTTGTGTGCAGATTCAGGTATTAGGGCAGGGTGAGCTGTATATCTGTTCCAGAGATCCTCAGAGGTTTGCAAGGTGGCTGCATGCGTCCACAGTCCTGCTCCCTCTCTTGTTTAATATTATAAAATTTATATTTGTTGAGTTGCATATTTATGTAGATGCTCATGACCAGTGACACCGGGTTCTCGAGGGTTGTATTTATTATTTAGTATAGTTTTGGCTGTTTTTTTTATAATTGTTTAAAGGAAACCTTTATGGGAAATCAATATAATAAAGAGGTAAATGGGAGTTTATTATGATTTGAGTGAAGTTCTGGGTGGCCTAGTTCCATGATAGGCGCCATCACGACTGGCCTGGATTTGGGGTCATGACAGTTTGGTATCAGAGCGCTAGGTTACATAGGACTCACCGGTCATGAGCAGGTTTAGTAGAGTCTTGCAGATCGGTACAGAGACGTTTGTATTTATCTTCGAGAGGCTACGAAACCCTTAGGAAAATCTCACATTTAAAAAAAAAATTCTTGTCGTGCGAATCCATTGTATCCAGCCAAGAGCGTAACTCCTGAATTCCTTCTATGTATTCGAGCGCGCCTGAGAGCGCCTGGTACCAGCTGTGCATCGATGGCTTGTGGCTTCCATGGGTGAGATGTGATTTTGGCATGTTGGTAATGGGCCAGTCTGGAGGACTTGAGGCCGGATTCATTATGTGGGTTGATTGCTGAGATTTTTGTTGTGTGGGCACATGTAATTGGGGACTTGTATGTCCGTTCGTTTTCTTATTGATGAGAATTGGTGACTAGATGCCTATATGGTGGGTGTGAATTGATGGTTAGATGTGTTCAGACTGTGAAATGTGTCGAAAGGGTTGGCTGGAAATGTGGTAAGATTTATTGAGTGTTTGATTTCTGTCTCGATTTGGTTTATGGCCTGAGTTGCGAGTATGTTGGAAGACTTCTCATGTTGTGTAGTTGTGGAGTGAAGCGGATTTCTCTGTTGGGTTATGAGTTCCTGGCTATGTCTTCTGAGTTGATCGTTTACCCCAGTAACGTTCATGTATTTGATTGACGGTGTATTCCAGCCGTATTAGCGCTTCTTGTTATTGTATTCATTGATGGCGTCCTGGCATATTCGCGTAGCCGGGAGTAGCATACTCAGTATCTAAGGATGGCATTATAAGGATTCAGGGAGGAAAGGCTCTATGCCAATTCTCCGATGATGTTTGGCTCAGTTCAGTAGCATTATTGGCACACGTGGTTTCCAACGAGGGTATCCACATGGTTAGTCATGTGGGGGTAGAGCTTCCAGAAGCTCGAGATTCCTATGACTGCCGCTCCAGTGTTAGTTCTGCCATCAGCTTCAGGTTTTTACCGTGTGTTGTGATGCCTCGAGGGTAGGCGTTGGTTGTGTTCAGATGCAGGAAGGTGTAGTGATTGCGTGATAGTGTTGGTCTTTAGAAGTGTATGGACAGATAGCAGTTGAGGCTAAGAGGGCAGGGGTATCTCCTGCGAATTGTCCTAGGGTGTGTGGTCCCTATGTAGTCTGTAATGAGTTCTCTTCTACCAGTAAAAGATATTTGTGTAATTGGAGTTCAGATCGCTTGTGGAAGTTGGCGTGACTATTGCAATGGTGGATGCGAGATTTGGCAATTGATTTGAATGTTAGATGGTTTGGGTCATTAAGCTTATGGAGGATTTAGTTGAATCCCACCACATCATGGTGGTAGTGATAATGTGTGGGCATAGTCTTGTTTGTCTTGATCCTTGGCTTTGAGCCAAGTGGGGGAGTCCGTTATTGATAAGTTGATTACATGATTATGTGTGGTATTGGTTTCATTTCGAGATATAGTGATAAATCAATTATGACCTGCAGGTATGGGGTATAGGAATGTCACGAGTAACGGAAATTTCTTCAATATAGGTTGTGGTGTACTTGTTGGGTAATTGGGTTCTATTGAATGATTTAGTGAAAGGTGAAAATTGTAAAAGGTGAAAATTGCCTGACCTCCCCCTGCTCGACCTCCCCCTCTAGGTTGGCCTCTGGCTGACTAACTACCACCCCTGGCTGCCTGGGCGGGTGGTGAAGTGACTGGAGCCGAAGTCGAGGGTTGGCCCCTCTGCTGAGAAGATCCACCAGTGGGGACACTTCCTCCACACGTTCCCGAACTCTCCACACTCAAAGCAACTCCCTGGAGCTCGAGGCGGGGACTGATAGAAACCCCTAACACCTGTACGGCCACTGGAAGACTCATGCATAGAAGAACCCTGAATTGGAGGTGCTCGAGCTGCACTCTGAGCTGGCAGGGCACCAAATGAAGTGCGGCCTGACTGAGAACCACGGGGACCCTGCCCCGAGAAGGCACCACTATATGCTGGACGGCCTGACTGAGGAGGCCTGAATGAACGGCCCCTACCCTACTGAAATTGTCCCCTGAAGGGAGCACCACTAGAACTACCCGAATCACGAGGCCTCTTGGCCTCCCTCTCCTCCCGCTCACGGACTTGATATCTCAAGCTATGTCAACAACCTGCTCGAATGAAGCACCTGATACTCTTTCCCAAGTCATAAGCAACAGAAGCTGATAAGAAAGACCATCCACAAACTTCCTCACCCTCTCCCTATCAGTAGGGACAATCTCAGAAGCATGCCTAGCCAACTCGGAGAACCTCATATCGTACTGAGTAACTGATAACTCTATCTGGCGCAGTTGCTCAACTTGCCTGCGCTGCTCCTCTCTATGGGAATGAGGAACATACTTCTCCAAAAATATCATGGAGAACTGCTACCAGGTAAGAGGTGGTGAACCAACCGGTCTACGCCTCTCGAATGACTCCCACCAAGTAAAGGCAGCACCCACAAACTGGAATGTAACAAATGTGACCCCACTGGTCTCCAAAATACCCACGATATGCAGTATCCTCTGGCACCTATCTAGAAATCCCTAGGCATCCTCGCCCTTTGAACCACTGAAAGTCGGAGGCTGAAGTCTGTTGAATCTCTCCAACCTGCGGTGGTCGTCCTCAGGCATAGCAGGGACCACATAATCCTGAACCGGAGCAACTGGCTGAGCTGGGGCTGCCCTCGGTGCCTGAATACCCTGTGCAACCTGCTTAGGTGCCCGGGCTGCAGGAGTCTGATTGCCTCCCCCGGCCTGAGCTTTGGTAGCAGTAGAAGACATGGCTATTGCCTGAGCGAAACTGGTGCATACTGTCAATATCTGAGACAGGGTCCCCTGAAGACCCGGAATAACCATAGGCACTACTGGTGCCTGAGCCTATCCCGCTAGGACACCATCGGCGGGAACCTGATCATGATCGATAGGGGGATCCTTTGGTACTGTTCTGGCTGCTGCGGGCTGGCCCCCTACCTCTACCGCGGCCTCGACCTCTCACTGGTCTAGCCGATATCTGGTCACTCTGATTGGTATGGCGTGTCCTCACCATCTGTGAGAGAATGAAACAACGTAAGTTCAGATTTCAAGAATCAATAGATCAACATGAAAGAGTTCAAGAAAGATATAAATGTTTCCTAAAAGTTCGGCAGCCTCTCAAAGATAAGTACAGACGTCTCCGTACCGATCTGCAAGACTCTACTAAACCTGCTCAGGACCGTTGAGTCCTATCTAACCTAGGGCTCTAATACCAAACTGTCACGACCCCAAATCCTAAATTGGCCGTGATGGCGCCTATCGTGGAACTAGGCTAGCCAATAATCACATGTTCACAATTTCTTTCAGAATCCCAATCCAAAATCCAAGCATTTCATAAATATACAATGTTTACTAAATAAAGTAAGCCAATAAATAGTGCCACCAACCCCAAAACCCGGAGCCAACAAGTCATGAGCATCTAGAAGAATAAGCCAAAATATACTATCATGATACCAAACCTCCGAATGAAAACTAGATACAACAAGAAGGGAAAAATAAAGATGCTGCAGACGCTGAACAACTACCTCTATATCCCGCAAATCCGGCTCCCGCGGAAAATATGGCTAATGCTCGATATTTGCACCTGAATCTGCACACAGAGGTGTAGGGAGTAGTGTGAGTACGCAAACTTAGTAGTAATGAAAATAAATCGAGTCTAAGCGGCAAGGAAACACATAAAATCAATGCCATCAAATCACAATATACACAGCCTTACTTTCCAATAGTATTACATAGATATTTGAAATCGTCATGCTTGAAAACCAACTTCAGAAAAATCCTTTGAAGAATGTATATTTTTAAACAACTTCAACTGAAAGGTTTAGTGATAAAAGGAAATAAATCATATAGAGGCCCCTCGGGCAAAACATATTTCATAAGCTCAGAGTGAAAGTAGAAAAATCATAAGTTTCCCCTCGGGAAAAACATGTATCGTAATTAGCCCCTCGGGCATGCCTCACAGTCACTCATAATCAGCCCCTCGGGCATACCTCACCATCACTCGTAATCAGTCCATCAGCACCTCACAGTCACTCATGCCTCCTGATCACTCGGCACTCGGCACTCTGCACTCTGCGTGCTCATTGGGGGTGTGTACAGACTCCGGAGGGGCACCTTCAGCCCAAGCGCTAATATCTCTCAACACCTCACCATCACTCAGCACCTCACAACCAGGCCCTCACCCTCACTCAACAGAACCACTCAAAAGGCGCCTCGGGCGAATCAGTAAAACAGGGTACTCGACCTAAAACATCAGTTTAAATCTCAAAGTGGTGTAAATCATGCTGAGTTTCGAAAACAGTAAGCAAAATGCAGCTGAGTGAAATCATCAATACATAGTGAGGTAAAACAGCAGTAAAAATCCCCCAAGGGGTCTAAATATATTGGCACGAGGCCCCAAACACGGCGTATAGCCCAAATATTTCACAAATCTTTAGAACATAATTTAACATAAGCTTTTGAGTAAATATGCAACTCATTAATTGCCGCGGAGAGGACCTAGTCCAATCCAAAAACAAATCAGTACGCGCCACATACTCGTCATCCGACATGTGCGCCTTTCTAAAATCAGTGAGGAAATATGTAGTCCGGGGTTCCATACCTGTACATACCAGAATCTCGAAATTCGGCCAAACCTGAGCCCCAGGCCCACGTCTCAGAATTTGATAACTTTTAAATCATTAGAATTTTCGTCCTCCCACGATTCTGTACATACCAAGAACACTAATATCGGACCACAATTGCCCACTCTAATCGTCAAAAGAAGAATCAATTTCCCATGCACCCCTTCTTCCCCAACTTGTGTTTAATTCCAGCAATTCTATAGTTTAATCACTTAGAAATCGACATATAAACGAGTTATGAAGTTAAGAACCTTACCTCCAAGTGATTCCCTTCAATTCCCTATTCAATCCTCTCAAAAGTTCTCCCAACTTCGACAACAATGGAGGAAATATGAGCCAATTTCGCACAACAGGCCTTTTAAAACATTCTGCCAAGCTAATATTATTTCTTCACTGCGATCACGAACATTGACACGATATTGCGATGCACAGACCAACCAACCAATGCAATCACATACCAAAACACACGATCGCATAGAACAAATTCTTCACCCCACACACGCACCACAAAATACCCTACGCGATCGCAGAAATCCCCACGCGATCGCACTGCCTAACCTGACCAACCTACGCGATCGCACTGCCTAACCTGACCAACCTACGAGATCGCAATCCTAACCCCGCAATCACGTAGAACAAAATGCCTGCCCCATTATTTTACCCTATTCGATTGCAAACATCCTCACGCGATGGCGTAGAAGAAAACAAGAACCTCACACCAGCAGAAATCTGCCCAGTTTTCAAGCCAAGAATTGGTCCTTTAATCATCCGAAACACCCCCGAGGCCCTCGGAACCTCAACCAAACATACCAACATATCCCATAACATCATTCAAACTTATTCGAGCCTTCAAAACACCAAAAACAACGCAACAACACCAAAATCACATCAAATTCAAGCATATGAACTTTGAAACTTCCAAATTTCGCCAACTACGCCAATACCAACCAAAACACCTCTGATTGACATGAAATTTTGTGGACATATCCAAAATAACATTACGAACCTGTTCCAACTTCCGAAATCCCATTCTGACCCCGATAGCCTATTTTCCACTGCCAACGGGAAATCACCAAAAACTAACTTTCGCCAATTCAAGCCTAATTCTATACCGGACATAAAAGCTTCATTCCGAACACGCTTTTAAGTCCCAAATCACCTAACGAAGCTATCCGAGCCATAAAATCAGCATTCCGTGGTCGTTTACTAATAAGTCAACTCTCAGATTACTTTCTCAACTATTAGGCTACTTGAGAGACTAAATGCCTCAATTCTCATCATAACCACTCAGGACCCGAACCAACTGACCAAACACAACAACAAAAATATGATAGTAATATCTAACAAATGCAGAAATGGGAGAAACGGGGTAAATCTCACGGAACGACCGGCCGGGTCGTTACAAGTATGTAATTGACTCCTAATTTAGGATAACTAATTAAGTCTAATTACAAAGATATTCACACATGCTAAGGACCAATTGAATTAGTTAGTCTAAATCCTGAAAATAACTCACTTAGTTTCAATTGTTTAGGTTTATTTCAAGTCGCTATTGAAGAAGTTTAACTTTCAACTTCTTCCTTAGTGTTAACTATTGAGCTTAGTCTCTTAATTAGGTCAAAATTAGTCAACATTAATAAATAACTTAACCCTGAACACTAAGGGGGTAACTTCAGGAGTATAGGGTAGTTTAGGAATTTTAGGCAAGGAATCTTGGCTGTAATAGCTCAAGAAGCTTCTAGAATGAAGATAAACATCAAAATAAAATAAGAAAGTTACTAAATCAGATTTTTCTAGGTAAAAACAGTAATTTTCAGGGATTAAAAAGGGGAACTAAATAGAAGAACTTTCTAGAAATGGTACAATTGTCCTAGCTATTACAAAGATGCTGAAAATAGGATAAGAAGGACAGTTGTACTGTACTATTTTCATATTTAAAATGATTAGAAATATTCATAAAATATACCCTACCTAGGCAGCCTATATAAAGGCTAATATATTCTGAAAATTTGGGGGGGAGAATTAGAAGAGGATTCAGTCTGAAATTTACACACACACACACACACACATTTGAGAGAATACTTTCTGAAAATACACTCACATAGATACTGCTCTGAAAAGTACTCAAGATCCTAAAAATACTCCCTAAAAATACATACTACATTTTTCTTCTCTTTAAAAAACAGATTACTACTTTGAAAACACCAAAAATATTCTAGAAAAAAATACCAAGATGGATATTAAAACATTCTGAAAAAGCTCTGTTTTCTCTTGATTGAGGTTTCTTCTGGAAAACTGGTCTATTTAGTTGTGATTTATGGAAAAACTGGCTGGTCTAGCTGTGGTTTTCTGGTTTTCAAATTGATTCATTGAAGCTGATGTTCTGGATATCTTCTGGGTTATTGTTGGTGATTCCATTACTGTTGTTCAAACTTATGGTCTTTATGTTTCTGACATTTATTTGGTCATTCTTTGTTTTTTTTTTCTGTTTAAAAGTATGTAACCATGTTTACATTGAATGAAATCTTTGTTTGAACCTGTTTTATTATCTATGTATTTGTGTTTTAGCTGTAGATTTAGATTATATGTGTTAGTACATGCTTAGGTTGGTTTATTTACTTTGGATGGCATGAACAAACTGTCTGGTTTGAATTTTATTTTAAAATTCTTGAAAAGTGACGACATGTGTAAAAATAGCATTAAGGAAGGTGAATCTGGCCACCAATTGGTCAGATTTCCTTAATAAAAATACATAAATATTTGTTCTATTAAGAGTGCAGGTGTTTTGGTTGTTTGGCTAAGAAATGGCACATGGTCTGGTTGATTAAAGCTGAGAAAGACGGTGTTAGAATCTGTTAGTTTAAGACCTCACTGTTATTTAGATAAAAATGTACTTTAGATTTAACTAGTTATGTAAAGTCATTTTTTATATCCATTTGTAAAACAATTAATCCCCCCCTTTAATTCTGTATTTCCTGTTATTGTAATTAGTAGTATGGCTTGTACCATTTTTATTAAGCTTCAGTAGCATTATATTTCCTCCTAAATTGAATAGAAAGCCCATGCTCCTTAGGCATTCTAAATGACGGCCATATGGGATTGGGTCAGACTTGTAAAAGTGGCCTAATAAGCCTGAACAAGTTTGAACCCAGGTCATTGGACCTGAGGGTATAAATCTCAATGTCTTAATACTATATTTTAGTTTCAAAATCAATACAATCATCGCTTAGTTAGAAATCTTGTTCATATTATCAACTAAAATTCAAATGGTATTAGTTTTTCCATGTGATTTTTGGTATGTATGAATTGAAGCTTGACAACATGTTGTATTTTTTCGAGGCCTGCATAAAAATGCAACTGGCCCAGTATATTTAGTACGAAGACTGGTCCATATTTACAATACCTATAATAGGCTCATTCCTTTCATTTAGGACCAGAAATAATTAATGGTCCGTACTGGAAGTTCATTAAATCCAAACAACTTTCTGATTTAGCTTTACAAATAAAAATAAATAACTCATGGAAATAATAATTTTCTCTAGATACATAATTAAATCATCACGACTATGGGTATGGGCCCCGTGGCGTAGTCGTGATACGTAAATCCCATTCGGGTGTGTATTTTATGTGACCCGACCACAACTTCGAACGATAATAAAATAAACATGCTGTAAATCGCGGGTGCATTTCATGTGGCGCAGTTTGCAACGTGTCCAAAAATAACAAGTGCACGCCATCGTGACTTGTTTCAAAATAATTCCATAAATGTTAAAAGCGGTTCAAAAGGTTTAAAAAATGCACAATAGTTTTAAACATGTAATTAATTAGATAATTAGGCCCATTATTAATAGTTAAGAGACCGTGCTAGAACCACAGAATTCGGGAGTGTCTAACACCTTCTCCCGGGTTAACAGAATTCCTTACCCGGTCTTCTGGTTCGCAGACTTTAAAC
>ML398853.1:101367-189077 GCA_005239525.1 Nicotiana knightiana | reverse complement strand
CCCGGCTTGAGCTGTCCGCTCGGGTAAGCCAGGTCTAGAATAATAAACCCCAGGATTTAAACTTAGAATAACATAGCCTCATGCCGGATCCCTAGTAGGAACTTTTGTTTGCATCATGTGCATTTGACTTTAGGGACTCAACATAGGGGTTGGGTCCGTCTAGGACAGGTGTACCCAATTTAAAAGACTATCCCGATGCATCTTACATGCTACTTGCGTATCTGTCTATTTTGGCTTACATGTTGACTGGCTTCTAGAATGGGAAAGAAAATCAAAAAAAAAAATCAAAAGTGAGAGGTAGGTATTTCAAAACTGCTGAAACTCTCCAGAAAAAAGAAAAAAAAAAGAGAAAGAAAATAAGTGAATGTCTTCAAAAGTCATATTTTCCCGGTTCCGTCAAAACTGACAGAACTACGCGGGTCTGATTCTATGTGCGATACGTAGGCAAACCTCATCGGTTCCGACCCCAAATTTTAAAAAAAAAAAATCCCCAAAAAAATATTTTTTAAACCTTTTTATTTTCCTCAATTTTTAAAAAATCCAAAAATATTATCCTTTCCTTCCTTCTTTAGATAAGTCTTTCTTTGATTCCCCAATTTTTATTAAAAATCCAAAAAATATTTTCCTTTAATTCCTTCTTTAGGAGTCTTTTCTTAGGAAATTTCAAACAAATAAAAGATTTTTAAAAAAAAGAGAGTTTTAGAACCCAAAAATATTTTCTTTGTAAGAGTCTTTCATTCGAAAAAAGAAGACAAATCAAATCAAAATTTCATAAAAAAAATATTTTCTACTTTTTTTATTTTCCACTATTTTCAAAAAAAAATTCCAAAAATATTTCCTTTACTTCCTTCTATAGAAAGTATTCTTTTAGGCCCCAGTTTTTAAAAAAATACAAAAATATTTTCTTTTAATTTCTTCTAAAAATTCAAAAATATTTTCATTCATCTTTAGAAGTTTTCCTTTCGGAAATTGAAAAGAAAATTCAAGATTCAAAAAATATTTTCTTTCTTCTTTAGAAGTTTTTGTTTCGAAATTCCAAAAAAGAGAAAAAAAGAAAAAAGGAATCGAAATCAAAAAATATTTTCTTTCTTCGTTATAAGTCTTTCTTTCAGAAATTAAGAAAAATTCAAAAATTCAAAAAAAGAGTTAGTTTATTTCCTTTATTCCTGATCTTCCCGAACTACGCAAGATCTATTCATGCGGCGTCATGATACATAGGCAACCCACATCAGGTTCGATCGAATGATTTTGAAAAAAAAAAGAAAGTGAAGAAAAATATATATAAAAAAATGATAATAAGGACCGACTGAGTCCATTCTAACGTGTCTTTTGTTTTGAATTGTGAAGAAAGTTTGAGGTGGTCGGTTTGTGGTAAGCTGACAACACAAATCCAAGGGAAAAATGACAACAGACATCGAAGCTGTTACGAGCGGTCATGAGACTCAGGGTCAGAGGGTTCAACAAGAGTCTACTGTGGTTGAGGAAAATAGAGTACTGAAACAGAAAATGACTTAAATGTGTCAAGCATGGGTCAATGTCCAAGGACCGCCTTTCTCTGTTCAGGGTTTCCCAGAATTCACACTCATTTCGACAACTACCATTCCGGTCTCATTGCCTGATCAATCCTATCCACTTGGGTTCAGTCCTTATCCCAATTGCACGACTACAGCTGGAACTTCTGTTGCTTGCTCCCAAAGTGTGCCATTGGCAACCAATCAGACAACCGTTATTGTTACGCCTGTCTTCATTGTCCCACAATCAACAGTGGTACAGAGGAAAACTCATGAGTCACAATTTGCTACCCATCAAGAACAATATCACTCTCCTGAGTACTATTCGTACCTATTTGATCTTCCTGCAAATATTGAGAAGCCTGCCCAAAAGATGGCACAGGAATAAATANTGGCAGGTCAAAAGAGTATTGCCTTCGAGGATCTATGTATGTTCCCTAATGTCCGCTTGCCACCTGGTTTCAAGATCCCCAAATTTGAAAAGTATGATGGACATGGAGATCCCATAGCCCACCTGAAAAGGTATTGCAATCAGCTAAGAGGTGCAGGAAGAAATGAAGAATTGCTGATGGCTTATTTTGGGGAAAGCCTTACGGGGGTAGCCTTTGAATGGTTTACTGATCAAGACACATCTCGTTGGTATGTCTGGGATGACATGGCCCGGGCCTTTGTCAAACAGTTCCAATACAACATCGACATTGCCCCGGACCGCAATTCCCTTTCAAACCTAGAGAAGAAACCAACTGAAAGTTTCAGGGAATATGCCATTAATTGGAGAGAGCAAGCGGCTAGAGTTAAGCCACCCATGGATGATCACGAGCTAATCACTGTCTTCCTTCAGGCACAAGAGCCAGATTATTTTCAAAACATGATGTCCGCAGTTGGCAAATCCTTCTCGGAAGCAATCAAAATGGGAGAAATGGTTGAGAATGGTCTTAAGACAGGCAAAATTATAAGCCAAACAGTTCTCAAAGCCGCAACCCAGGTTGTCCAAATTGAATCTGGTAATTTGAGTGACATGAATGAGAAGGATGAAGAAATCATGATGACATCAGGGTCGAGAAGAGGTCCTAGGAAAACATCTCAAAGGTATGACCAGCCTCGTCTGTTTTTCGATGATTCCCCTGAGCACTACTATCCACCTCAAAACCTCCAATACTCTCTTGCTCCACCTGAGTATGTTGTTCAGTCACCAAGACACCCTAGAAATCGAGCACCAGATCCAAATTTCCTCTGTTTGGGATTTTAATAAAACGGTGTCCTGGAACATCGTCAAAAATCCGGGTGGCTACTCTGAAAAATTAAAATAAATCCCAAATCCGAATAATGTCACTTTAAAGTGGAAAAACTCCCTTATTACCCTTCATTAATCTGAGGGTGGAAAAAGGAGGTGTGACAATAGGCGCCATCACGGCCTGTTAGTATTTAGGGTCGTGACAAGTTGGTATCAGAGCTATAGGTTACATAGGACTCAACGGTCATGAGCAGTTTCAGTAGAGTCTTGCGGATCAGTACAGAGACGTATGTACTTATCTTCTAAAGGATGTGGAACTCTTAGGAAACATCTATATCTTTTTGAACTCTTTCGTGCCAATCTATTGATTCTTGAAATCTAAACTTATATTGTTTTATTATCTCACAGATGGTGAGGACACACAATACCGATCAGGGTGACCAGGCACCAGCCAGACCCACAAGGGGTTGGGGCCATGGTAGAGTTGGGGGACCTGCCCGTGCAAAAGTCGGGACAGCGCCACAGGATCCCCTTATCGTTTAGGATCAGGTTCCCGTTGATATTGCTCCAGCGGGACAAGCTCAGGCACCTGCTGTGCCTATTGTTATTCTGGGTCTTCAGGAGACCCTGTCTCAGATATTGACAGTGTGTTCCAGTTTAGCTCGGGAAGTGGCTATGACCACTACTGCCAATGCAGCTCAGGCCGGGGGAGGCAATCAGAATCCAGTTGCCCGGGCACCTGAGCCAGTTGTACGAGGTATTCAGGCACCGGGAGCAGCCCCAGATCAGCCAGTTGCTCCGGTTCAGGGTTATGTGGTCCCTGCTATGCCTGAGGATGAGCAGTGCAGGTTGGAGAGGTTCAGCGGACTTCAACCTCTGACCTTCAGCGAAACAGAGGGCGAGGACGCCCAAGGTTTTCTTGATAAATGTCAGAAGATGCTTCGTACTGCGGGTATTTTGGAGACCAACGGGGTTTCATTTGCTACTTATCAGTTTGCTGGTGTTTTTTTACTTGGTGGGAATCATTCGAGAGGCGTAGGCCGATTGGTTCAGCATCGCTCACCTAGCAGCAGTTCTCCAGGATCTTTTCAGAGAAATATGTTCCTGAGTCCCAAACAGAGGAGCAGCGCAGGCAGTTTGAGCAGCTGCGCTAGGGAGAGTTGTCAGTTACTCAGTATGAGATGAGGTTTTCTGAGTTGTCCAGACATGCTTTGGAGTTAGTCCCCACTGACAAAGAGTGTATCAGAAGATTTGTGGATGGTCTCACGTATCAACTTCGTATTTTGATGACCAGAGAGAGGGTGTCTGGAGCCACATTTGAGCAGGTTTTTTATATAGCTCGGGACATTGATTCGGTTCGCAGGCAGCAGGAGCGTTAAGAGATGGAGGCTAAGAGGCCTCGGGGATCAGGTAATTTCAGTGGTGCCCCTCCTAGAGGTCAATTTCAGCCTAGCAGAAGTCGTCCATTTAGACCTCCACAACCAGCTCACCCAGCTTACAGTGGTGTATCGTCGGGGCAGGGTCCTCGCAATTCTCATCAGGGACGTTCATCTTTTAGTGCCCTTCCAGCTCAGAGCTCCGCCCAAGCATTATCTTATCAGGGTTCGTCTATGCATGGTTCGTCTGGTGGTTATCAGGGTGGCAGAGGTTCTCGTTCATTTTCATCTCCAGTTTCAGGTGGTTGTTATGAGTGTGGAGAGTTCGGACATGGGTGGAGCTAGGGGTGGTGGTCAGGCAGCTAGAGGCCGCATTAGAGGGGGAGGTCGAGCAGGTGGAGGCCAGCTACATATTTATTCACTTCCGTCAAGGCCTGATGCTATGGCCTCAGATGCAGTGATTACAGGTACTATTTCGGTTTGTCACACTGATGCTTTGGATTTATTTGACCCTAGTTCCACGTACTCTTATGTCTCATCCTATTTTGATCACTTCCTGAATATTCCCCGTGAGTCTTTAGTTAAATCTGTTCATGTTTCGACTCTGGTGGGTGATACTATTATTGTGGACCGTGTGTATTGGTCGTGTCTTATATCTATTGGGGGTCTGGAGACCCGAGTGGACTTGATGTTACTCAGTATGGTCTATTTTGATGTAATTCTGGGCATGGATTGGTTATCCCCATGTCATGCTATTCTTGATTGTCACGCTAAGGCCATGACTCTGGCTATGCCCGGAGTTCCAAGAGTTGAGTGGAAAGGGTCTATAGAGCACGTGCCTAGCAGAGTGATTTCTTATTTAAAGGCTCAGCGTATGGTTGAGAAAGGGTGTGAGTCCTATCTTGCTTTTGTGAGGGATGTTAGTAGTGAGACTCCATCTGTTGATTCTGTTCCTGTAGTCCGTGATTTTCTGGACGTATTTCCTGCAGACCTACCAGGCATGCCACCTGACAGGGATATTGATTTTGGTATTGACTTGGTGCCCGACACTCGGCCTATTTCTATTCCACCTTACCGTATGGCACCAGCAGAGTTGAAAGAATTAAAGGAGCATCTTCAGGAACTCTTAGATAAGGGGTTAATCCGACCTAGTGTGTCGCCTTGGGGTGCGCCGGTGTTGTTTGTGAAAAAGAAGGATGGCTCCATGCGTATGTGCATTGATTATAGACAACTGAATAAGGTTACGGTGAAGAACCGGTATCTTTTACCTCGTATTGATGACTTACTTTATCAGCTTCAGAGAGATAAGGTGTTCTCCAAGATTGACTTAAGGTCTGGGTATCATCAGCTGAAGATTCGGGATTCTGACATTCCGAAGACTGCTTTCAGGACAAGATACGGTCATTATGAGTTTCTGGTTATGTCATTTTGGCTGACTAATGCCCCAGTCGCGTTCATGCAATTTATGAACAGCGTGTTTCAGCCTTACCTTGATTCGTTTGTCATTGTGTTCATTGATGACATCCTGGTTTATTCTCGTATCCAGGAAGAGCATGCTCAACACTTGAGGTTTGTGTTACAGAGATTGAGGGAGGAGAAACTTTATGCAAAGTTCTCCAAGTGTGAGTTTTGGCTTGGTTCAGTGTATTTCTTGGGGCACGTGGTGTCTAGTGAGGGTATTCAGGTTGATCCAAAGAAGATTGAGGCGGTGCAGAGTTGGCCCAAACTGTCCTCAGCTACAGAGAATCGGAGTTTCCTTTGTTTATAGGATAATACTGTCGTTTTGTGGAGGGATTCTCTTCTATTGCTTCACCATTTACTAGATTGACCCAGAAGGGTGCTCCATTCATATGGTCTGACGAGTGTGAGGAGAGCTTTCAGAAGCTCAAGTCAGCATTGACTACAGCTCCAATTTTGGTGTTACCTACTGGTTCGGGTTCTTACACAGTCTATTGTGATGCTTCTAGAGTTGGTTTGGGAGTGGTGTTGATGCATCGAGACAGTTGAAGGTGCACGAGAAGAATTACCCAGTGCACGATCTTGAGTTGGCTGCCATTGTTCATACATTAAAGATTTGGCGGCATTACTTGTATGAGGTACATTGTGAGATTTTCACTGATCATCATAGCTTGCAGTATCTGCTAAGGCAGAAGGACTTGAATTTGCGTCAGAGGATATGGTTAGAGCTTCTCAAGGATTATGGTCTTACTATTTTGTATCACCCTGGGAAGGCCAATGTGGTGGCCGATGCCTTGAGTCGCAGAGCCGAGAGTTTGGGGAGTCTAGCTTACCTTTCAGCAGCAGAGTGACTGTTAACACTTGATGTCTAGGCTTTAGCAGGTCAGTTGGTGAGATTAGATTTGTCAGACCCTCCACGGGTGGTAGGTAGCATGTCTTCTCGGTCTTCTTTATTGATCAGATTTAGGCACGACAGTATTATGACCGCCACTTGTTAGTTCTTCAGGATAGAGTTCGTCGGGGTGATGCCCGGGATGTGACTATTGGTGATGACGGAGTTATGAGGATGCAGGGCCGTATTTGCGTGCCCAATGTGGATGGTATTCGAGAGTTGATATTAGCAGAGGCTCACAGTTCGCGGTATTCTATTCATCCGGGTGCCGCGAAGATGTAACAATATCTGAGACATCAGTATTGGTGGAGGCGGATGAAGAGAGATATTGTTGAGTATGTAGCACAGTGTCTCAATTGTCAGCAGGTCAAGTATGAGCACTAGAGACCAGGTGGATTACTTCAGAGGTTAGTTATTTCGGAGCGAAAGTGGGAGCGGATTACGATAGACCTTGTAGTTAGGCTTCCACGGACTTTGAAGGGTTTTGATGCGATTTGGGTCATTTTGGATAGATTGACCAAGTCCGCGCATTTCATTCCTGTCAGTACTACTTATACTTCAAAGCGGTTAGCTGGTATTTACATTAAGGAGATTGTCTGGTTGCATGGAGTACCAGTTTCTATTATTTCTGAAAGAGGTACTCAGTTCACATCTCAGTTTTGGAGGACCGTGCAGAGAGGAATGGGGACTGATGTAGAGTTTAGCACTGCATTTCACCCGTAGACCGACGGGCAGTCGGAGCGGACTATTCAGATTTTGGAGGACATGCTACGGGCTTGTGTGATTGATTTTGGTGGTTCATGGGATCAGATTCTGCCACTAGCGGAGTTTGCATATAATAACAGCTACCAGTCTAGTATTCAGATGGCCCCGTATGAAGCTTTATATGGTAGGAGATGTAGATCTCCGGTTGGTTGGTTTGATCCTGGTGAGGCTAAGTTATTAGGCACATATTTGATACAGGATGCATTGGAGAAGGTGAAGTTGATTCAGGAGCAACTTCGCACGGCGCAGCCTAGGCAGAAGAGTTATGTGGACCGGAAGGTTCGGGATGTGTCTTTTATGGAAGGTGATAAGGTACTGCTGAAGGTATCACCCATGAAGGGTGTTATGAGGTTCGGAAATAGAGGAAAGCTAAGTCCACGGTTTATTGGTCCTTTTGAGGTGCTTCAGAAGGTTGGAGAAGTGGCTTATAGACTTGACTTGCCACCCAGTCTATCGAGTGTTCATCCGTTATTTCATGTGTCAATGCACAGAAAATATGTTGGTGACCCGTCTCATGTGTTAGACTTCAGCACAGTGCAGCTCGAGGGTAATATGTCATATGAGGTTTAGCCAGTAGCTATTTTAGCTCGCGAGGTCAGAAAGTTGAGGTCTAAGGATATAGCATCAGTGAAGGTGCAGTGGAGAGGTCAGTCAGTGGAGGAGGCTACTTGGGAGACCAAGCGGGAGATGCAGAGCAAATATCCCCACTTGTTTGAGACTCCAGGTATGTTTCTAGACCCGTTCGAGGACGAACGTTTGTTTAAGAGGGGGAGAATGTAACGGCCCGGTCCGTCGTTACGTAGAACCTGTATTATAATTACTATTATTGACTTGTCATAGGTTGGTTATTCTGTTACTGATGTGTTAGAGTTGATGGGCTTGAAATCGAATGGTTGTAATGAGAGTTAAATCATTTAGCCTTTAAAAATAGCCTTAAAATGGGAAAAGTCAACTGAGAGTTGACTTATTGGTAAACGACCTCAAAATGCGGATTTTATGGCTCGGATAGCTTCATTAGATGATTTGGGACTTAGTAGTGTGTTCAGAATAATTTTGTGATGTCCGGTGTAGAATTAGGCTTGAATTGGCGAAAGTTAGTTTTGATGATTTTCGGTCAGCAGTGGAAAATAGGCTATTGGGGTCGGAATGGAATTCTGACAGTTGGGACAGGTTTGTAATTTCATTTTGGATATTACTGCAAAATTTTAGGTCAATCGGAGTTGTTTTGGATAGCTTCGGCATTGTTGGTGGATTTTAGAAATTTCAAAGTTCTTAGGCTTGAATCCGATGTAAATTTGGTGTTTTGATGTTAGTTTTGGTGTTTTGAGAGTGAAACTAAGCTTGAATGATGTTATGTGACATGTTAGTATGTTTGGTTGGGGTCTCGAGGGGCTCGGGACTGAATTCGGGTGCTTAGCAGAGGTTTGGGCTTGGAAATTGCAGCAATACAGCTGTTGGTGCTGGTGTAACCGCACCTGCGGGCCTGCAGGAGCGGGCAGTGGGTCACAGGTGCAGAATGGTCGCAAGTGCGGTTAGGGGACCGCAGGTGCGGTCGCGCAGGTGCGGAAACCCTGGGCAAAAATATAACATAGACCTTCCGCGACCCTAACATATTTTTACACCATTGTTGTACGGAAAAGAGCTTTTGAGGTGATTTTTGAAGGGGAAAATCAGTGTTCTTCATAGAGTTAAGTATTTTAATCATTAAAACTCAATTATGGGTGATTATAGAACATAATCTCAGTATTAATTCATGAAAATCAGTAGAAAAGGGTGGGTTTAGGGCTTGAGATTATGAGACCTTTAGGAATTGATTTGAAGGGTCAAACAAACTCCGATTTTAATTTTCTTTATACGTACGGACTCGTGAGATGATGAATGACAGTTTTGTATAAAAATTTCTGAGTTTTGGGATGCGGGACCGGGGGTCGGGTTTTGACCAAATTCGGATTTTTGAGCTAAATTTGATATTTTTCGATTGAAATTTGTTCCTTAAGCATAAATTGATGATAAAAATATGAACTTGGTAGATTTGGAGCCTTCCGAAGTTTATACGAGAGGCAAGAGTGTTGCGGAATAGTTTCCAGGCTAGTTTTGAGATAAGTAATGTCTTTAAATCCTGTCCTGGGGGTATGAAACCCCGAACTATGCACCCTTTCACGGGTTTTGAAATGCAAAGGTTGAAACTTTGGAAATATCTTCCTATTTAGGCGATTATTGAGTTGCTAAACCGACTTTTAAGCCTATGATTAATTGGTATTATTTTATTATTATATGATTTGGGATGTAAGCCGTGTTTGGGGCCTAGTGTCGATCTGTATTCCCCTTGGGGGTTGTGTTTACTATATTTTCCTCACCGATATGTTATGATTTTTTACTCAGTATTTTCCTCATAAATTGTTTTGACACTCAGAGTATTTGATACTATTCATAGAAAAATGAAACACTGTTTTGGGGTCGAGAACCCGGTATGTTTATGGCCTAAGGGAAAATTGAGAGTGTCTGACTGAATGAGGCTTCCAGGCCTATATTGTGAGGAGGCTTTCAGTCCTTATATGAGGGAGGCTTTCAGGCCTATATTGTGAGGAGGCTTTCAGGCCTATATTGTGAGGAGGCTTTCAGGTCTTATGTTGTTATAGCGCTTGGGCTGTAGGAGCCCCTCCGGAGTTTTTACACACCCCCAGTGAGCGCAAGTACCTATTGAGTGTGATTATTGCTGTGGGGCTGATACTGGGTGATGATTGATACTGAGTGATGATTATTTCCCGAGGGGCTGTTACTGATTGATTGAGAGAATGCATGAGGGGCAACTGTTACGAGAAATGATTTTAGCCCGAGGGGCAGATTTATGACAATTTTTCTAAGTTTTCGAACTATGATTTACTTCGTTTTCAAACTGATTTTTACTGATATTACACTTGTTTCAAAGGATTTCTGGAAACTGATTTTGAACTTATGTATTTGACAAATAGTACCTGGTGACTAGGTGTTTTACTGGCTTTTGTGAAATTGTGTATATGTACTGTGTGTTCTATAATTCTCAAACTGTGATTTACTTTCATTACTACTGAGTTGGTGTACTCATAAAAACTCCTTGTGCCTCTGTGCACAGATTCAGGTGACGATCCGGAGCAGTAGTTGTCCTTGCTCGTAGCATCAGTTCACGGGATTTCGAGGAAGCTGCCCAGCGTCCACAGATTCTCCATTTCCCTTCCTTATTTAGTTTTAGCAATTGATTCGGAGACTTATATTATAGTATTAGCAGAGTTAGATTTATTCTATTCTTAGATGCTCATGACTATTGACTCCAGTCTTGGAAGGTTTTGTTTAGAGTTGTTAGACTATTATTAGGACGCTAAGACTTAATTATATTATTGTATGCTATGGTTGCTACTTATTATTAAATTGTGAACTTTTATAATTGAACAAATGCGTAGTAATGAGATGGTTGGCTAGCCTAGTTCCACGATAGGCGCCATCACGGCCTGTTAGGATTTGGGGTCGTGACAGGTTCGTTCAGGGCCACAAGGTTATAGATGAAAAGGCTGAGGCATAAGTCAAATACAACCAGCTGCGCAAGAGGATCCATGAGTGTGAGGATGAGCACCGCGAAATACATGAGTCTAGCAAGAAACTGATCAAGGAATGGAAAGATGGCTATCAGCACCAACAAAAGGTTGGGGTATTTGGAGTGAGGCATAGTGGAGCTGGAGGAAAAATTTCTCAAAAGGGTTGAAGACTGTCAAAAGGTTGAAGGGACCGAAGGAGGACATCTAGCCAGAGCATACCTGTTGTTGGGACTTCGCGAGTTGGGAAACTATACGAGGGAAGTAAGAATGTCGAGTCTGGGGAAGGTCCTTCTAGGACCAAGTAGATAGGAATGTCTTTCTTTTACTTTATCAATGTAATAAGGCCAATGGCCATTAGTGACCTTTACTTCCAGTTTATTTAGTGTCGTTTTGGGATTCGTCTATTTTCTTTTCAATAAAATGAGGCATTTAGCACTTCTCCAAATCAATTTGTCGCTAGGCCTATCTCGGGCACAAAAGAGGTCCCCAAATTAGGACGCGCTTTACATTCCCGCACTATGTGTTTAAATACCACAATACTTTTCATAATCCTCACTTACTTGCTACCTTTTGTTTTTGTTTTCCTCTTTCTTTATTTATTTATTCCCCTCCCAAAGGTTAGTTCGTGCACTCTGGCATCATCATCTTATCTTACAAGATCCAGAGGCCCTCCACCCTCTCCTCCTCTTAGTCCTCCCAAAGGCAAGACAAAGGCAAAAAGAAAATGAAAGATTCAGGCAACAGCAGAAATGAGAATATGGTTGAACGGGTAGAGGCCACTGATGGCCACGGTATTCGAATTCAGAATGAAACTGTGTCGCAGCTGGAACGGAAGTTGTCAAAGTTTCAAGAAGAGCTTGATCAAGTTCGGAATCTGGCAAACCTGTCATTCTCCCTCAACGTCCCAGACGTCAACATCCAGAATCCTACATCTCCTCAAAACATCCCAAAGCAGCAAAATCATCTCGCAACTCATTATCACAACACCTCACCAAAGAACCAAATGCTTCTAGCGCAATGCAATGCCTGCCACACTCCAAATAACACTCCATTGCTTATCCCAGAACCTCAGAACTCCACAAATGACCATTTCCACACTCATGCGCCAGGCCACCATAACAATCCGATCTACGTGGAGACCATGCCACACTCCTCTCCCCCTATCACATGCACACCTGAGTCTGACGAAAAGGACCTGCTTATCAAGAACTTGGCCGAGGAACTTAGGAAGCTGACCAGCCGGGTTCAAGGCGTCGAGGGAATCAAGGAAGTCGAAGGGTTGAACTATGAAGACCTCTGCATACAGCCCGATGTCGAACTGCCCGAGGGATACAAACCTCCTAAGTTTGAAATGTTTGATGGTACAGGTGATCCAAGGGTCCATCTGAGAACTTATTGTGACAAGCTGGTTGGAGTAGGGAAGGATGAAAGGATCCGCATGAAGCTGTTCATGAGAAGCTTGAAAGGAGATGCGTTGTCTTGGTACATCAGCCAAGATCCCAAGAAATGGTTGAATTGGGTGAGCATGGCATCTGACTTTATGGACAGATTCAGGTTCAACACAAAGAACGCACTAGACGTGTTCTATATTCAGAATTTGAAGAAGAAGCCCACGGAGACATTTCGCGAGTATGCTACTAGGTGGAGGTCCGAAGCTGCCAAGGTCAGGCCCGCCTTAGAAGAGGAGAAAATGAGCAAGTTCATTGTCCGGGCCCAGGACCCCAGTACTATGAATGGTTGATGATGATTGAGAACCACAAGTTCTCCGACATTATCAAATTAGGTGAACGGATTGAAGAAGGTATCAAGAGCGGTATGGTCACAAATTTTGAAGCCTTGCAAGCTACAAACAAGGCTTTATAGTCTGGTGGTGTGTCTAAGAAAAGAGATGCGGGAGCCGTGATGGTTGCAAAAAGAACCAAATCCCCACTCAAATACCAAACTTACCCAACACCTCCACTCACATATCAACCAACCCCAAATTACCAAGCACCCTCACCCTCACCCTCACCCTCATACCAAGCTCCACCACCCACTTATCAATCACCTCCACCAACAACTTATCAATCACCTCCACCACCGACATATTAACCTGTTTCACCCAGATACTCACAACCCGCTCCTGTCTACCACACTTAAAATTCCCAACCATTTCATTACCAATCACCCCCTACCCGTCAAAACTTCCCTAGACCTCGTCCTAATTTTGATCGCAGACCTCCAAAACAGTATACCGCCATCGCTGAACCCATCGACCAGCTGTATGAGAAGCTCAAAGCTGCTGGTTTTTTCACCCCCATCCCTGCTGCAACCCCTGAGAATCCTTCCCAATGAGTCAACCCAAACAAGTTCGGTGCATACCACTCCGGCATGAAGGGGCACCATCGATGAATATCGCTCTTTGAAGGAAAAGATAAAATACCTTATTGATAACAAGTTCATCGTTGCAAAGGAATCCGCTCCAAATGTCCGCAACAATCCACTTCCGGACCATAAGGGTGGAGGCATCCACTTGATCGAAATATAAGATGATTGGGACCCCGAGGGATCAATCGGGTTGATCACAGAAGGCGATGATCCAAAGAAACCTACAGTCACTCTCAACCCGATCATAGTCCAGATTCAACCGTCTGAGGATGCTGAGGTATATATGTCAATGCCACTTGAGTTTGAAGCAGCGTAACCTGCAAAGACACCAGTATCGATTGAAGTTGAGTTCGTGTCTCCGGCAAATGCACCCGCATCATTTGAGGTTGCCACCTAACCACCCCAGGCACATGTTCCATTCGAAGTGAGGGTAGCTGCGCCAATCACGATGGCGATATCGACCACGCCACCTTTCTATACAAATGATGTACCATGGGACTATACAGTCGAGGCGAGAAGGAAAGGCAAAGTCGAGACTGAAGAAGTTGTTGCAGTGAAGGGTATGACAAGAACTGGTAGAATCTATACCCCTTAACATCTGGCTGAATCCAGCAGGCAGGCTTCCAATCGGCCTCCCATTATCGAGACAGGTCCAGACGACCTTTGGAGGAAAGTACAGGCCAAGGAGTATTCGGTCATCGACCA
Source organism: Nicotiana knightiana (assembly GCA_005239525.1). Lineage (NCBI taxonomy): Eukaryota > Viridiplantae > Streptophyta > Magnoliopsida > Solanales > Solanaceae > Nicotiana > Nicotiana knightiana. The sequence continues at coordinate 175,200 of ML398853.1, read as the reverse complement.
GCTGAACAAAATGCCAGTGCAAATATCCGTCCTCTCTTTGCTGCAGAATTTCGAGATGCAAAGGAATGCTTTATTGAAGGTGTTGAACGAAGTCTATGTGCCAAACAACATGACTAGTGGATAAATGGATAATATGGTGGGCCAAGTGTTGGAGAGTCACAAGATCACTTTCCATGAGGACGAGCTGCCTCCTGAAGGGTTGGGCCATAACAAAGCACTGCACATCACTGTGCAATGCGAAGATTATTTCATCACCAGAATCATGATCGATGGGGGATCCAGTCTTAAAATTTGTCCGCTGATAACGCTCAAGAAATTGGGTAAAGAGTTGCATGAGATAAATGATGGAGCGATCAACGTGAAAGCCTTCGATGGATCTCAGAGGTCCACCATTGGTGAGATCAGCCTATGCCTGCAAATGGGGCCAACCTGGTTTGAGGTGGACTTCCAAGTGATAGATGTGTCAGCGTCCTACAATATGTTATTGGGACGACCCTGGATCCATGCTGCTGGGGCCATAACATCAACGCTACATCAGGCAGTGAAGTTCTAGTGGACCCACCAAGAGGTGATTATTCATGGTGACAGTAGCAACCCAATTTACAGTCGTCAGACTATCCTAGTGATTGAAGGAAGAAGGAAGCCGGGCGGAGAAACTTACCACCACATTGAACGGGTCAACACTATCGATAAATAAAAATGGTAGGATAGCAAGATCGCAAGTATGATGAATTGGCGTGGGTACGAGCCAGGTAAAGGGCTAGGCAAGAACCTTCAGGGGATCTCCAAACCTATCAAACTCAAGAAGCACGACACCACTTTCGGTTTGGGATACGAATACACTTGGGAAGAATTCAAAAACTAGTCGCCACCATGGTGCGGTCCTTATTTCCCTTTGGAGCAACCGATACCGCATTTGGAGTAGACCTTCCAACATGCCGACGTTATTTATGGATCAGACGAAGAAGAAGCACTTGCAGCAGTGAGGAACTGTTTCTGGAGGACAGTGATATGGATTGTTGTGGAAGAGGGAGAGGAAGTCCCTTCCATACAGGTTGTGAGCAGAGAGACGTACCTCAAGAATTGGACTGTCAGGACAACCAAAGCGCGACGAGCCTCGGGGTAGCAAGGCTAAAACGAGCGCTATTCATTATTTTTCTTTACAAAATGATTTCCTTTTTCGCATTTTAATTCCTGAAGTAAGATCTTCAATGTTCAAAACAATTATTCAATTTATCAAAAGCATTTTTAAATTTTTCTTATGAATCAATATTTATTGCTATCATTTTCTCTCTCATTACTTTACCGATACATCATTACTATTACCTGTCTTGCTGAACCGATGACTGTGACATGCAACGAGACAACGTAGCAAACGGATGTGGATTTAGAAGAAGATGACATACCTGACGAGATTGTCAAAGAAGTTGAGAATTTTGAGAACAGACCTAAGTGCAACCTGGATGTGACTGAAATCATCAACCTAGGAGATTCAGAAAACATCAAGGAAACACGAATCAACATTCATTTGTCTCCGTCAGAAAAAAAAGAATACATAGAATTTCTAAAGGAGTATGAGGAAATATTCGCATGGTCGTACGATGACATGACTGGTCTAAGTGCGTCTATTGTGACTCACAAATTGCCACCAATCCAATGTGTTCACCGGTAAAACAAAAGCTCAGGAAGTTCAAACCCGCATGAGTTTGAAAATCAAAGAAGAAGTCACTAAGCAGATCAATGCCAAGGTTCTCAGGGTAGTTGAGTACCCGACATGGTTAGCCAACATTGTGTCAGTACCAAAGAAGGATGGGAAGGTCAGAGTATGTGTTGACTACCGGGAGCTCAACCGGGCTAGTCCGAAAGACGACTTCCCTTTGCCAAATATACATATCCTGATTGACAATTGCACCAAGCATGAACTACAATCATTCGTGGATTGCTTCGCTGGTTATCATCAGATCTATATAGAAGAGGAAGATGCTGAGAAAACGGCTTTCATTATGCCGTGGGGAGTGTACTGTTACAAGATGATGCCATTCGTCCTGAAGAATGCAGGGTCCACCTACATGAGGGCTATGACCACCATCTTCCATGACATGATTCACAAGGAGATCGAGGTATATGTGGATGATGTTATTATCAAGTCTAGGAAAGCCACTGACCATATAGAAGATTTGAGGAAGTTCTTCAAAAGGTTGCAAAAATATAATCTGAAGCTGAAACCCACGAAGTGTGCATTCGGGGTTCCTGCTGGAAAGTTGCTCGGGTTCATTGTCAGCCGCCGAGGGATAGAATTGGATCCGTCAAAGGTCAAAGCTATTCAAGGACTACCACCACCAAGAAACAAGAAAGATGTGATGAGTTCCTCGCCAAGAAACAAGAAAGATGTGATGAGTTCCTTGGGGTGACTTAATTACATCAGCCGATTCATAGCACAGTCTAAAATTATCTGTGAGCCGATCTTCAAGATGCTGAAGAAGGACGCCGCAACAAAGTGGACCGATGATTGTCAAAAGGCTTTCGACAAAATCAAGGCATACCTGTCAACACCACCAGTCTTGGTACCGCCTGAGCCAGGTAGATCTCTGTTACTCTACCTTGTAGTGTTAGATGGAGCTTTCGGTTGCGTTTTGGGGCAGCACGATGAAATAGGAAGAAAGGAGCAAGCCATTTATTATCTCAGCAAGAAGTTCACTCCGTACGAGGCCAGATATTCTCTATTGGAATGCACTTGTTGTGCTTTGACTTGGGTAGCTCAGAAGTTGAGGCATTACTTTTGTGCCTACACAACGTATCTCATATCGAGAATGGATCCATTGAAGTACATATTTCAGAAGCCCATGCCCACTAGCAAGCTAGCCAAGTGGTAAATCCTGCTGAGTGAGTTCGATATTATCTATGTGACTCAAAAAACAGTCAAGGGACAAGCACTGGCAGACCATCTTGCTGAGAACCCTGTAGATGGAGAATACGAAAAATATATTTTCCTGATGAAGAGGTATCATTCATAGGAGAAGACATTGCAGAATCCTATGACGGTTAGAGAATGTTCTTCGATGGAGCAGCGAACTTCAAGGGAATTGGAATTGGAGAAGTCCTAATATCAGAAACCGGTTAGCATTATTCGGTATCTGCCAAACTCGATTCCCCTGCACCAACAATATGGCAGAGTATAAAGCCTGTATCTTAGGGATCAACATGGCCATTGACATGAACGTCCATGAGCTGTTAGTGATTGGTGACTCAGATTTGTTGGTACATCAGGTACAAGGAGAGTGGGCTACCAAGAATTCCAAGATACTACCATATCTGCACCATGTACAGGAATTAAGAAAGAGGTTCACGAAGATAGAATTTCAGCATGTCCCCAGAATCCAGAATGAGTTCGCCGATGCATTGGCTACTTTGTCCTTAATGATCCAACACCCGGACAAGAATTTCATTGATCCTCTTCCCGTAAAGATCCATAATCAGCCAGCCTATTGTGCCCATGTTGAAGAGGAAGCAGACGAAAATCCTTGGTTTCATGACATCAAGGAGTATTTGGCAAAAGAAGATTACCCAGAGCTTGCGAATCCCACTCAGAAACGCACACTTCGAAGACTATCAAACAACTTCTTTCACAGTGGAGGAATCCTATATAGAAGGACTCCCGATTTGGGATTATTACGTTGTGTAGACGCAAAGGAAGCATCGAAGCTGCTAGAGGAGATTCATGCTGGGACATGTGGCCCGCATATGAACGGTTTTGTTCTGCTAAAGAAGATACTCCGAGCTGGTTACTTTTGGATGACTATGGAAATGGAATGCATCCAGTATGACTGGAAATGCCACCGATGTCAGATACACGCAGATATGATAAAGATACCTCTAAACAAGCTCAATGCAACAAGCTCACCATGGCCGTTCGCCGCCTGGGGCATGGACGTTATTGGACCAATCGAGCTTGCCGCCTCCAACAGGCACAGGTTCATTCTGGTAGCCATCGACTATTTCACCAAATGGGTCGAACCAGCATCCTACAAAGCAGTGACTAAGAACTTCGTGGCAGACTTTATCCGCGACCGTATTGTTTGTCGATTCGGGATTCCTGAGTCAATCATCACCGACAATGGTTCTAATCTCAACAGTGACTTGATGAAAGCTATGTGCAAGGCTTTCAAGATCAAACGCAAGAATTCCACAGTTTACAGACCTCAGATGAATGGAGTTGTAGAAGCCGCCATCAAAAACATCAAGAAGATGATAGAAAGGCACAAGAAGTGGCACCAGAAGTTATCATTCTCCTTATTGGGATATCGCACTACAGTTCGCACCTCAACAGGGGCAACTCCCTATATGCTAGTTTATGGTACTGAGGCTGTTATTCCTCCCGAAGTTGAGATTCCATCTCTAAGAATTATACAAGAAGCTAAGCTCATCGACGCAGAATAGGTAAAGAGCCGTTATGAGCAACTAGCCCTCATAGACGGAAAGAGAATGAATGCAGTCTGTCATGGTCAACTCTATCAGAACAGAATGACCCGAGCCTTCAACAAGAGAGTCAAGCCTAGACAGTTCACACCGGGGCAGTCGGTGCTGAAGAAGATCTTTCCACATCAATATGAAGCCAAAGGGAAGTTCTCTCCCAACTGGAAGGGTCCGTACATGGTTCACCGGGTACTGACAGGAGGAGCACTTATACTCGCAGAAATAGACGGAGAAGTCTGGCCAAAGCCAATCAATTCAGATGCAGTCAAATGCTACTATGTGTAATCTTTATGCTTTCTCAATGATGTAAATTGAACTACGCCTGACCTGATTCCCGTTTAAGAGGGGATACGTAGGCAGCCCTATGGGTTCGGTCACAATTCAATAAAAATTTCATTTTTCCCCGCAATTGAAAACTAGGGCAGAATTTTGAGGAGGACCCTCAGAATTCTGAAGCAGGATCAGCCAATCCCGCATGAGTAACAGTCAGAGACATTCACCTATCAAATTGGGGCAGAATTTTGAGGAGGACCCTCAAAATTCCATAGCATGAGAGGTTGCAATGTCCCGATCCATGTCACGGTCGTCGGTTCATCCCAAAATTATTTTTTAATTATGCATTATGCTTTTATAAATCATGCATGTTTATTTTTGAAATAGCTATGTTTAGCAATGCTACCCCAATAATACAGACAATATCATCAGATCGAGCCCAGCAAGTCAAGAAAAGCCAGCGGGGATACGAACTGACCCCCCCGTTTATAGAACTCACGATCTTTATTTGGTTGCAGGCACTAAGGCTGCAAAACCCCTAAACGAACTGTCTGCCCAGGGGACAAACATTGTCCAAAATACGACTCTCAAAACTGCTGCACTTGCCGACGTTCGCACATGCCTCAATGCTCTGTAGTCACGATGCTCTCAATAATCACAATACTGCAATTCATCACCAGCTAAGAATTCCTACTGTCATTTTATTTCTTTCATAAGGCTACCATTCTTCCTTCCGAGGTTAAGCTCTACCTCCATCTACATCGTTGCATAAGGCTACCATTCTGCCTTCCGAGACTAAACGTTGTCTCCATCTGTATTTACATCTTTTCATAAGGCTACCATTCTGCCTTCCAAGGTTAAGCTCTACCTCCATCTACATCATTGCATAAGGCTACCATTCTGCCTTCCAAGGCTAAGCTCTGTCTCCATCTGCATTTGCATCATTGCATAAGGCTACTATTCTGCCTTTCGAGACTAAATGTTGTCTCCATCTGCATTTGCATCTTTGCATAAGGCTACCATTCTGCCTTCCGAGGTTAATCTCTACCTCCATCTACATCATTGCATAAGGCTACCATTCTGTCTTCCGAGACTAAACGTTGTCTCCATTTGTATTTGCATCTTTGCATAAGGCTACCATTCTGCCTTCCGAGGTTAAGGTCTACCTCCATCTACATTGTTGCATAAGGATAACATTCTGCCTTCCGAGACTAAACGTTGTCTCCATTTGCATTTGCATATTTGCATATGGCTACCATTCTGTCTACCGAGGTTAAGCTCTACTTCCATCTACATCATTGCATAAGGTTACCATTCTGCCTTCCGAGGCTAAAATATGTCTCCATCTGCATTTGCATCATTGCATAAGACTACCATTCTGCCTTCCAAGACCAAACGATGTCTCTATATACATTTGCATCTTTGCATAAGGCTATCATTCTGCCTTCCGAGGTTAAGCTCTAACTCCATCTACATCATTGCATAAGGCTACCATTCTGCCTTCCGAGACTAAACGTTGTCTCCATCTGCATTTGCATCTTTGCATAAGGCTACCATTCTGCCTTCCGAGACTAAAAGTTGTCTCCATCTATATTTGCATCTTTGCATAAGGCTACCATTCTGCCTTCTGAGGTTAAGCTCTACCTATATCTACATCATTGCATAAGGCTACCATTCTGCCTTCCGAGACTAAACGTTGTCTCCATCTGCATTTGCATCTTTGCATAAGGCTACCATTCTGCCTTCCGAGACTAAACGTTGTCTCCATCTGCATTTGCATTTTTGCATAAGGCTACCATTCTGCCTTCTGAGGTTAAGCTCTACCTCCATCTACATCATTTCATAAGGCTACCAATCTGCCTTCCGAGGCTAAACGCTGTCCCCATATGCATTTTCATCTTTGCATAAGGCTACCATTCTGCCTTCCGAGACTAAGCATTGTCTCCATCTGCATTGCATAAGGCTACCATTCTGCCTTCCGAGGCTAAGCTCTGTCTCCGATTTACCTTTCGAGACTAACCGCTGTCTCAAGCACTATTTACTTCGCTTTCCTTTCGGGCTAAGCTCTACCCTTTTATTCGCAATACTAAACTCTGTCTCATCAGCATCATTCTATTGCATCTACATGGGCTGAAATATCGCCAACTCATCCAAAGGCGTCATCGTTCGGAGGCACCATTTTCATGGTTGGAGAACACCATGCCATGGCCTGAGGATCTCTTTCAACCTCTGTATATCATTATTCAAAGGCATCATGGTTCAGAGGCACCATCCTAATGGCCCGAGAACATCATTTTCATGGCCTGCGAATCCTACATCAAGCAATTCATAGCCCACGACGTCATGGTCTGAGGACGTCATCCTTAACCGTCCGAAGACATCATTCATGGTCCAACGGGAATTCGTATCATGTTTAAATTACGCAAAATATATGCTTGTATTATTTATTTGCAGGTAATCCGGCGAGCAAACTGCCATTCCGGCAGGAGCGGTTCCGCTCCAGTTCTCCTAACCACCCTGTAAGCCGCTTATTCAATCAGTCCCAAATGTTGCGTCCGTTCTTGGAAGAAACTTCATCGATAAATTCAGCGATGACTCCTGAACTACATATGGCCTGATTCTTGTAAAACCAGAGATATGTAGGCAACTCAGAAACCAGTGTGCGGCCGGAATCTCTCCAAACCATTCCACTCGGTCAAAATTGGCCATCATATCTTTACCCGACAACTCTTTCATCCTTCCCGGGTAAAGAGGGGCAGCTGTTGATACCCAATTTTTCCTCAAATTATCTTTAATTTGCATATATACCTTCAAAATCAGACTTTCATAGCAATTGGTATTTTTCTATAATTTTCCCATACTTTTATTAATTTATTTTTAATTCATCCAGTATTTCATTTCTAATAATCTATTACAAAATCGTATACAAATGATTTCAAAAGAATTTCTTTATTTAATGTATTATTTCTGGTCCTATTAAGATCAAATTATTTCATAATTAGCCAAATTATCACTCTTTGGCTATAATTGCAATAACTTTGCAATTATAGTCTAATCATATGTTTCATACTATTTTTATCCAATAATTAGTCGTTTGCATTTTTTAATACTTATTAATCATTTTAATTTAATTTACTAAGCATCAATTTTATTTTTTACAATTATCAGTTATTTTATAAATTATTTTAGTTAATTTTAATTGGGTATTTAATAGTTAGCCACTCTTTATTTAAATTCTACCCTAAATCCAACTGGACCCCTAACCCAGTTTAATAAGCCACAGACCCAAGCCCAATGCACCATACCACCTGGCCCAATCCCTCACTCAATCTGAACGGTTGATTAATTTCAATCAACGGTCCAGATCCCCCTTACCATAATTAAACCCTAAGACTACCCCTTTTCCCCTCTTTCATTCACTCAGCGGTCTCTCTCAACTCTCTCATCTCTCTATCTAAAACGCTCCACCTGCTGGGCGCATTTCCTCCTTTCTCCGGTCGTCTCCTGTTGGAATCCATGGTGGTCTCGCCACCTACAACCTTATGGCTCCCACCTTAACGCGTGTCACCGCTTTTGAGGCCCTCAAGTGAACCAGAGGCGGTTCACTCACCTCCTACTATCTCATGCCATTTTTTTCGGCCAGCCATGGCCGTCCGAGTAAGATCTACCACTTTCCGGTTGAAAATGATAATATTTTTAGTTTTTCTTCTCCTTTTTGGGTTCTCTTTGGAAACCCTAACCTTAGACCTTCCGATCATTTTATATCTGTAACAGATCTATACCTATTATGAGGTCTTTCCATGATTTCTTTAAAGATTTTCCTGTTTCCTGAACGGTTCTTCATCTTTTTCAAAACTAGGGTTTTTTTGAAATCCTTTACAAAATAGTTCTTTTTCTGGTTTCTTAGTATTATTTCATGACTTTATCATTTTTAAACGTTATCTGAGCCTTTCCATTTCGTTTGAGTCATTTTTTATAAAAAGCCCCAAATTTCTTGTTCAATATGTGAATCCGAGTTTATTTGCAATATTGTTTTACCTGTTCTAGTATAACTACTCTGCCTTCATGAGTATTGTGTGATTTTGTGATTTTTGCCCTATGCTTGCTGTTAGGATTTCTGATACCTCGTCACTTTTTCCTAAATCATGATTGTCTGTTGGGTTCTTTAATTATTTGTTGTGTTCTGATGTGAATCCCTAATTGTGTGATTAGGGTTTCTGATTTTTGCTTAATATGTGTTGTTCCGTTTAAATCAGCAATGTTTTTAACATTTTGAATCTTTGAATAACTGTGATTATTACTTTATATATTCCCTACTGATTTCGAGTATTTCCTTACATGTGTGATATTTCCTTGATTGATACTGATTCCCTGTGTTTTGAATCTCACTCGATATTTTCTTGTTGATTTCCAGAATTATCTCTTGTCTTATTTCTATGAATAAACTTGTTGCCAATTAGTTCTTATACACTTTCCTTAATTAGGATATTCTGTATTTAGTCTTAATCACATGCTCTATACTCTTACTACTACTTATATGTTAAAATCAGCTTCTCAATTGATTTCTTTCCTTGTTTATCATTGTTTGTTACCGTTGAACATTGACTCCTTAATTAAAGGGAGTACATATATTAATTGGATTCTAATTAGAGTTTATTTCAATAATTATGTTAAACCTTTATTTGTTACCTTATTTTCTGCCTATTTTCAAAACTATATATGCTCTACTCTCTCATTAGCACAAGACACGATCAGACACACACACAGAGACACAAGCATACTCATTTCTCTCTCTCTTACTTTCCTACACACTCTCTCTTATCGACTACTGGTTACTCAGTCGGCTGAAAGCCAGGACTGAGTAACTTATTACTGCTTTACTGCTCTCCTTGCTCTACTGCTCTCTTGCTCTGCACACTATTGTCCTATTGCTCTACTTCTCTGTACACTATTGTTCTATTCTCTCAATCTTGACTGGTATGTCTTCTATTTGATTTACTGCATCCAAAACAACATGTTTATGTTCGTATTGCACTTTCTCTTATTCCTTTTGTGCTTCTAATTGTGTTTCTACTGTTTACCCTGTAACTAACATATTTATTATGTCTATGTGATTTCCCTTCCCCTTATTTCAGCATGTCTACTGCTCCTCCTATTTGTTTGTTACAATTATGCCTTACTCCCTAACCCCAGTACATTGTCAGCATGTATTCATGATCCCCCTAGCTACTAAGTAATCCTGAACCCCTTCCCTGAACTTAATGTGTGAACCTGTTTGACATCCCTCAATCTAATGTTGTTAAGCTCCTGGCATGAACATTTTGTGATACAATGTGTTGTGAATGTTTAAGTCCTGTAATACTTTCTCTGATGTCTACCAGGCTGCAAAATGTGCTTTCACACGTGAACAACTTGTCCCCAATTCCCCTTTCCCCTGTTTGTGTTTATGTGTGCTATTCTGATTCTGAGATTGTCCTACTCACCTTCTTTCAAACTAGTTTTCACCAAAGCAAACTCTTATGTCACTCTCCAAAACCATTTTCAAACTGTTTTTCAATTCAACTCTTTTCTAAATTATATCAAGCACTCTCACATACTCTTAGAAGTCTAGGTTCTGCCCCCTTAATGTGTGACTGCTTAGGGACCCTTATGAGCTCCCTCTGAACTCTGACACATTAAGGCTGGCTCTTCCACACTGCACTTACTCCATCTTGGCTATGAAATCTGGGTGTGAGCACTGCCCGGGATTCCTTGAGGTCCTTAGGAAACTCTGACACACCTGGATCATGTGAAAGGTTGTGAATAGAATGGAAATGAGGCATTCTGGAGATTTTGAGCCTATCAGTAGGCTCCCTATAGTATAACTTCTTCATTTCATTATTCAGTTATGTAATTCATGCAAATGGCCTGTAATAATTGTTGTAAACAACTCTTTGGAGATGGATAGTGGAAAGGGGTGGGTAAATATGCATGCTATAGTTATTAAAGAGTAGAAACATGTCCTTAGGTTTATATTCTTGATTGCGTAATAGAAACCACATTTAGGATTCATGCATGCACTAGAAACCATGCCTATTAGGTCCTATGTCTATTGTTTTCAGCATATGCATATCACTTATAAATTTGTGTTAAAACATGTTAATAATTGGTACTTTGCCATTATGTCATACGATGCCGCGTACACTTAGAAATCATGCTTTAGGATAAAAACAACACTAATAAACAGATCGTTCCATCTCTTCTTCATATTCTGAAGCATGTTCAAGCATTTATGCATTTAGGAAATCTTGCTTAAGTCCTGCATGTATGTCATTTTGAATTTTTGTACATTAGATATCCTGCCATTAGGATTGCATTCACATCCGTTTAGGCATCTCTAGTAAATCATGAATAAAAACAGATTCACATAACTGGTAACAATTCCTAAATCCTGGACATTTAGAACAACATGTTTAGTCATATAATTCAAACAGTTCTTTAATAATCATGGAAACTACTGAGCACTGTCCCACGCCTAGGCAAGCCTTAGGTGATTAAGGTTGTTAAAATTAGAATTCTTCTTCTTTATGTATACTGCTTAACCATCAGCAGGTTTAAAATCAGTAGGAAAAACTGATTAGGACTTCCTCTTTGAGTTATGAAATAAAAGGCATGTTTCTTTGACATTTTTAAATCACCTAGATACCATGCTTTAGGATTCTGAATTTATATGGACCTTAGTTGTGTATGAGACATGTTGTTTATGTGTACTGTGTGTGGAGGAATACTTGAGCCTTTATCTGCTGTCATACTTGTTTTGTTATCTGTCGCCCTAGAATTTTTACCCTTAAAACCTGAGGGTCTGCCTAGCACCTCCCTTTAGGATAGGAGTCCTAATTTCCTCCGGGACTAATAGGAAGGGACGGGTAACAGCATGCAATAGAGTGCGTGACCAACACGCGCTTTAATTACCTTCACAGGGTGGGAAAGGGTAGAATATGGATATGATGACGGGTGCGCTAATACCACGTGTAGCCCCTCTTTGAGGAGTGATTACCGGGTATTGTACTGATATGATCCATATGAAAAATAACCTAGGACTCCCCCTATCCTTTATATGCATATTTAGATCATAACTCTTTCAAAACCTTGCTCAAATATTAAGTATTTTCAAAACTTTTTTTGTAACACATGTGTGATTAGACTATGAGACTTTCAAAACTCTTTACTTGTTTAAACATTAATTGCCTATTTGCTACTTGCTTAAATTCACAAAAGTTGTTTGGCCTGGAACCACACTTGTGGATCCTGAAGGGTGCCTAACACCTTCCCCTTAGGATAATTTCAAGCCCTTACCCTATCTCTGGTTAACAACGTAATTGTAAATGAACCCCTTTGGTGTCCTAACGCACCTTTAAAAATCGCTAGGTGGCGAATCTCAAAAACACAAACCCCTTTCCCAAAAGGAAAGAGTTGTCTCAACCAAATGTCATAAACCTGATCCCCGCGAGGAAACAGGGGGCGCGACAAGGTGTAGTCACTATTACATCCAAATATATTCTACCCGACCCGTAGCCTACATTACAGCCAAATAAAGTCCTACTTGATCCCAGGCTGAATCATCTCAATTAGTAGAGTAGTACACTATGGGCAAGCCTATGAAGCATTTTTGTGGCACAAGAATATCATTTCTAAGGGTGAGTGAGTTATGTTCATTTTGAAGTTCCTCAATGTGCGTGAATTTTATTGATTGTGCAATGAGTCTCTTATGTTGTGAGCGGGCACTTGATTCATGAAGGAGAGGTAAGTCTTGACTTCTTAGTTAGAGTAAGTAAGTCGGTTAGGAATATTGCATGGCTCGCGGGAGTCGACTCTTGAGGTGTATATGTCATACTAATGTACTCAACCTATGTGGAATATTCTTGGTGTGACGAGTTAGGGAAGTCGCTTAGTAAAGTGAGGCCTCTGTAGAATGTGGTGTAAGTGTGGGGTGTTGATAGTAGGCTATATTTATGCAATTTAGATACTATTTACACTCTAATTTAGCTGTATGTTATATATATTTGAATGCTAAAAGATAACAAAATACTCTAATTAAGAATTTTATGCTTTGCAGGAGCCACTTCGAGCTAAGAGGAAGCTAAGGAGTGTTTTAGAGTCAATAAGGAGCGTGGAAGGCCACTCAGAGGTTAGCACAGTCGAAAAGGAGAACGAAAAGCAAGCGGTGAAGTCCCCCCAAGTGCGCGGCCGCGGATTGACTGCGCACTGAAGGCAGTGCACTGGGTGAAATCTGCGGCCGGATCCAGGGTTGAATCCGCGGTCGCGGACGGGCTGACGGAGACCAATAACCCAGGGGAAATTATGTAATTTCTAAGGCGACTAACCTAAACTTATATGAAGCCTAATTCGCCCAGAAGAAGAATATAGTTGTTTTTAGGAGATTTTTGGAGGCAAGAACACAGGAAGAATATAGTTTTCATCTTCTTCATCTTAATTCCATTGTTGATTATGACTTTTTATAGTGAATTTTTATTTATGAGTATGAGTAAACCCGTCATCTAGGGTTGATGGAACCAATTGTTGGATGAAGTCTTGACTTTGTTTTGATCTAATTGAGTTGTTTTTATTCTATGATTATTCAACTATGTGTTGTCTTGTGATTAATTGAAAGGACCCTTGATTAATCGTGTCTAGTTATCTTGTGTTGCTTGAGAAAGAACACTTGGTTAGATTGTTGTTAAACAACACCACTTTCGGGTAAGTTAAGAGATTAATTACTTGAATCTACAAGCAGGGTTATGAATAACGAAACTTTGGTGGGATAATTGTGAGTTGGATAAATTGTTAACTAGAGTAGTTCGAGAGAATGCTTCTAGTAAATTATCGTAACTGATCGAGAGATAATTACGGTAGACTAGAACTCATCATCCTTATAGAGTGTTATGGCGAGATTATAGCTAATGTGTCAGGAATTAATCCGACAATTGGGGAAATCAATAGCACTAGATCCTTTTACCATTGAATTCAACTATATTCTTGATTATTGCTAGTTTTATTGCCATTTTTCCTTAGTTAAATAAATTATACTCATTATCCATTAAAAATCTTGCATCCGGAAATTGTCTGAACTTATCATTAGCGTTGTTAAAAGTTGTAATAAATAGGTTAGTTCCCTGTGGGATTCGACTCCAGACTTGAACCGGATTATATTTGCAGTGACCGCTTAGTCCTTGTTGTACGACGTAGTTGGGCGTGATCAATAACTAATCTCGAGATACTCATCTCAAATTTAATCTCGGGATTAATTATCCCTTATTATCAAACAAGCCCTTAAAAGTCGGGTTATGCCCCCCCTAAATCGACCGATATAGCTGCTTGAGATTTAAATCTTAGGGTGGGAATCAAATATATACACATATACATGCATTTTTTCCAAAGTTACCGGACCGGTGACCCCCTAACCCACAAAGACCGGTCCGCCTCTGTAATGTTTGTTGACAGCAGGTCAATATATAAATACGAAGACTGGAGTTGACTCATGGCCATTTTTGTTGAAAGCGCATCCACTTAGCTAACTAATGTTTTTTCATTACTGTGAGTCGAGTTATTAGATGTAGTATTTTTAAAAATTTAATGTATTAAGATACTTTCAAAAGAAAAAGAAAGAGGAAAAACCGAACTAGTAACATAAAATATAATAATTGAAAGGAAAAATGTTCTATAACTAGAAAAAGAAAAAGGATAACCCAATTATATATCAAGCTAAGCTGCTATGACGGAAATTCAATAACCTCGTAAAAGAAATGTATAAATACTTTATTCTTAATCAAAAATCTCGAGTTAAATGTACAAGAAGTGCTTCAAATATAATAACACTTACACTGGCAAGAATATAAATTAGTTGGGGCTCTAAAATGGATCGAGTGAGATACTAAAATACTTTTTTAAAAAGAAAAAAAATAAAAAAGATAGAAGAAAGCAAGCAGGAAAAGTAAACACTACAACCCCACCTCTCTACTCTCTCTTCATCTTTGTTGTCTGGCTGCTGCTTCTACCTAATCTTGAATTGTCTCTTTTTTTTTTTCTTTTAAATTACCTATTCGACTAATAACTCTAATTTAACTGCACAGATCTTTAAGAAGATTAAAAACTCCTTAAAAATTACTACTATTTATTAGTAAACTCTAAAGATTTTAATTTAAAACCACGAATGAAATAATAAGGAATCTCAACTCTCTCATTAGATTCTTTAAAAGTACCTTCACCTTCTCATTTTCACACGAAGAATGAATATAGGACTGAAATTAGTGAATGCATTCCCCTTTTCCTTTTTAACTAAATGTGTTTATTTATTTTATAATTCTGAAAAATCTTTTGTCCGTAAAATTTATAGTAAGTGAGCGTGTTCTACTTATATAAATAACAGTACTAATTTAAGTTGAAGAAAGTAGTGCAAATAAATTTTATCCTTTTTTACTATTTACATTAGACAAATTAATGTTAGCATGTATATCTTTATATATTAAGTTTTATTAACTAATCAAAATTAAATTATATGAGCTTTATTTCAATTTATACGAAGATATTTCTTTTTATTTAATTATCTTGTATTCGAATCTACAAGATGTGGGAAGCGATGCTCAGATGGTTCGGGCATGTACAGAAGAGGAGCTTGGATACCCCGGTAAGAAGGTGCGAGCGGTTGGCGTTGGTGGGTACGAGGAGAGGTAGAAGGCGGCTTAAGAAGTATTGGGGAGAGGTGATCAGGCGGGATATGGCGAGGCTTCAGGTTTCCGAGGACATGACACTCGATAGGAAGCTGTGGAGGTTGAGCATTAAGGTTGTAGGTTAGGAGGTAGTTGAACATATTTAGTCTACCAGTGTGAGGCTAGGCTGATAGGATTTAGTCTTAGACTGCTAGTGGTCAGTGTTGTGTTTACACTACTCTTCTGTTTTCATAGAGTCGGGCCTTATTTACTGGCTATTATTTCTGCTTTCCATCTGTTCACTAGTTCTTGTGATGCTGTTATTATTTCTATGATTTTTTGTTGATGATACTGATATATATTGTCTCTTTTCGTCTTCTTGAACCGAAGGTCTATCGGAAATAACCTCTCTAACCCAACGGGATAGAGATAAGGTCTGCGTACACACTACGTTTCCCAGATCCCGCTTGTGGGAATTTTAATGTGTCGTTATTGTTGTACCTTGTATTCGAATCTACTATCACAATTAATTTGGATTGACGCTAAATAGATATATTATAGAGTTAAAGCACTTGCTATCTAAAAATTCTCTATTTACAAGGCTCGAAGGTATGTCAACTATCGGGCAGTATATCATTTGATAGTGAAAATGACTTAATTTAATACTAGCATACACTGAATTCAGGTAAATAATTTCCAAAAAATTGCCCACAAAATTGTTGCTAAAAGCAAAATCTGTCATTGTTTCCACATATTAATGTTCTCTTTACATGGGAATCATGCCGTGTCCCGTGAACTTTACCATCAGTTTCTTACTCTATTTTCCACCTTCGTCTCGTTATTTATAATATAATATAATTTTCTCATCTGCAGTGGAACAATTTATGAGGTTATCTCAAGAACCGAACCGGAACGGCGGTTTAATGACTCCGTCTCCCCGGCCTAGAATCCAATCTCAGTTCCAGTCCACAGTTTCCGTTCAAAAAAACCGGCGGTTCAACATTTTGATTCTCGTTTTCCGGTTCGCTGCCTTCTGCTTCTCTCTTGCTTCTGCTCTGTTCATGTTCACAAACTCTCGTGGTGGTTCCGGTTCTCTTCAGTGGTACAACTTCGATGCTTTCAGGTACTACTACCACATCAGCAATAAGAACAATTTTCTACATAAATTTATCTAATTTTTTGTTTTGTGGATAGGTTTGTCGCAATTGCAGCTGCGATTGTGGCTTTGTATTCACTATTCGAAATTGGAGCTTCAGTCTGGGAAATTTCAAGAGGCGCCACTGTGTTTCCCGAAGTTGTTCAAGTCTGGTTCGATTTTAGCCACGATCAGGTTCTTATCTTTCCATTTCCAATTATTCTTTTTTCTTTTAGTGGATTTCCAATGACTCCATTGCTCGTTCAAAAGTTCTTTTTTTTTAAAGAAATTAATTGGAGATTGGAAAAAGGAAAAAAGAGAGATAAGAGAAACAATATGAATGGTATAATCTTGTGGGACTAAACTATAAGTTTCGTATTTCAAAAAGAAACTCTTTTTTATTTCACCATAGTAGATCAAGGGAAAATTAAAGCTTCAAATTTATATTTTTATTGTTCAAAATTGTTCGATTTTAACTTCGGTTACATATTGTGTCTATTAATACCTTTGGTCATTACTCGTTAGCAAATTGTCGCATATTTATTCATGTCATTAATAGAGCTCCAATGTAAATGGAATACACTGAGTTGTTGTAGCTAGGGCAGTTCAACCCGAATCGGAAATCCGCACCAACCTAAAAAATCAAATCAAACCGATTAAAAAATCCGATTAGGTTTGGTTTGACTTGGTTTGGTATTGAATAAAAAATATTAACCAAACTGATATATAAATATATAATTTTTTATATATATTTTTAAGACTTTATATTGAATTTTCTTTTAAAAAAATGTAGAAATATTTGAAATACTCTCATGTGTTAACATTGAAAGCGTACATTCCGGAAAATTATTGATGGACGACTAAGAAAATAACTATCATGTATTAGTAACAAAATTCTCCCATTGGAATATTTTAATAGATCATATGTTTGTCAATTTTTTCAATATTTACTAAACATATATTCACTTATCAAAACTTTATTTATAACTTTAACAAAGTAAGATTTGAATAATATTCATTTAACAAAAAAACCCGATAAAATCGAATCAATCCAAGCTGATATAGTTGATTTGATTTGGTTTGATTTTGATAAAAACCGAATCAATTCGGTCTATGTACACCTCTAATTGTAGCAATGGAATATTAAATTTTAGACTCCACTTGTGAAAATAGAGTTGTTGTTGTAAATGTAATATTAGATCAAAGTTAGGTACTAAAGTTGTTCATTTCGAATAATATAGCAAATTTTACCTTTTTCCCTAGATTAAAAGTGCTTCGATCACCATTTATATTATCAATTTTAGTATTATGATAGCAAGTAAATTGGTACCTCACGTTTTGAATATCTAGAATTCAATTTAAAATATTAATGTAAATGATAGGCCATGAATGTTTGAACTTTTAGAAACTGGCGTTCTGTGTTTCAATTTCAATGTCCACTTTCTTGGTACGGAATGTCGGAGACAGTGTATGAAACATAGACATTTTCGTTCTTGTTCTTCTGTATAGGTTTTCGCATATATGTTGCTGTCGGCAGATTCGGCGGGAACGGCGTTGGCTCGGACGTTAAGGGAAAGAGACACGTGTACGGCTGATAATGCATTCTGTGTACAATCAGATATCTCAGTTGCCTTGGGATTCGCCGGGTTTATGTTCTTGGGTTTTTCTTCTTTGTTGTCGGGTTTTCGGGTTGTCTGTTTCATATTTAACGGGTCTCGTTTTCATATGTAATAATCACATTGTGCCTTGAGCAATTGTTGGGAGTTTTAACTTTCTCTACACAATATAAAACTCTTTCACAATATCGCATTATTTGAAAGATAATTACAAAGAAATCACTCATGTAAGTAATTTTAGTATAATAAATTGTATTAATAGTCAGAGATAGATTTAAAATTTAAACTTTATAGCCTCGGGATTCTAGAAAAGGAACTTGTAAGTGTTAGTAATCGGATTTGAAATTTAATATTCATACATAAGGAGAATCTTGGAGCAATGATATTGTCTTCATGTGGCTTATAGGTTGCGTGCTCGAGCCGTGAAATCTAACCATGCTTACATAAAAGTAGATTGTTTACATCACACTTCTTGAGGTGCGGCTTTTCTTCGAATATGAATACAAAATGCTTCATGCATGAGGCTATTCTTTTATACTTGCAAATTTGCTGAATTTTAATATATGCACATGATCTAAGCAAAAATTATTGGGTTCAGCTAAACCTATTAATTACACTTTGTATTTGCCCCGTTCATAGGGTCAAAATTTTATTACACTAGTCACAAGTTAATCTTAAATATGGAGGCTAAAGTAGTAAATTCGAACCGGATAGCTTCTTATTCCTCAATGATGTTGCTTCATGGTTACATTAGATAGCAATGATAAGCTATGATTCGTTGAATTGGTTGGATTTTAATCAAAACTATACTTTGAACTTGGCAGAACAATTGATAGTGAGAGATTCTTTATTGATTTGGTACCCTTTTGGCAAAAATATCTTGGCATATCTTTCACTCCCTTTCTTTTTCTTTATTCTTTCGAGAAAATGCACTCCACTTTTGTCCCCTCAATTGTATAATAAAAACTAGAGAGAAATACACAAGTAAGCCAGCTAAGTATATTATCAATTCACTTATTTATAAATATTTTTTGAAAAAAAGCCTTACTATGAGTCAAAAATTATCTTGATATGATTAAATCGTATCAGCATTAAGAAGGTCTTTATGGGATGTCACGTGTCACCAATACGATTAGATAAAGACTTGTCCAAGATCGAAGTAGTCTCTTAAGAGGTGAAGGACGGGGTCGATGAATCATTGAAGATCAAGATCGAGGAGTCATTGCGGATCAAGGTCGAGGCCGAGCATTCCCCTTAGACAGAATAATAACGTCTAGTTTTAGGATAAGACACTAAAGAGAAATTCTAGTGAATATTCTTTGTACTTGTACTATTAGGGTTTTAGGTATATAAATACCTAAATAGACATAATTACTGGGGAAATAAGATATTATCTTGTAAGAGAACACATTGATATTCTCTGTGGAATCTGGCTTTATTGCATACATACAAAATATACATTTTTCTTGAGATTCTTGTTGAGTTTTTCTCCACGATCCAAGAACGATCCAAATATTCAAAGATTTAATCATTCATTAATGTCAGAAAGAATATATTCAGATCTCCCCCATTTTCAGGTTATTCACACGCTCTTATTGACTTAAATGTCATCATTACTATCTAATGTTATTTAATTTTGTTATTGTCTACCTTTTTGTATTATTAATCATTGTTATTATTATCATCATTTATTACTAGCTAAAGTAATACACGCATCATCTTTCTACAAAGACGGTTAAAACATCTTTTGGTCAGGCTAAGATTCACTCTATTTCATTAAATCTAATTGTTTAAACCTATATCTAAATTTTGGGTCAAACAGTTTGGCGCCGTCGGTGGGGACTTCTTAGCTAATTTTTAGTTTCTATTAGATCTTCAACTCACTTGATTTTGCTAACCCACCAAACCACAAAGTTTTTCTCCCTCTCTGCATGTATAGAAATTTATATGGCAGGTAACCAAGGAGATAGAACTAAGGTGACAGGTGACATCCCTAGCAACCTCATGAACGCTATCAACGAGAGCTATGAAACGTTGGGCGATGATGTGAAACACACTGCCTCCCCCAGGCGCAAAAGGCCGCCTCCCCCCATTGTAGCACGATGAAACCAAATGGAAAAAGGGCCCCCATGTCCACATGAGAAGGGACGCCACCTGCCATGAAAAAGCTCCTCGAAGCGTGGTTGACTGATACCTTAGTAAGCGTGCTCAACAAACAAGCTCCATGCACGACCACAGAGACCGCGAGAACCCAGTACAACGAGGAGACGAACAAGGCAACCAACCAGATCATCCAACGCCAGGTATTACTCACAATTTTACTGATACTGCAGGTGACAGTTTCCTCGGCGTTGTTTCGAAGAGAATGGAAAAAATGTAGAATAAGAACAAAACGCTCAGATACCAAATGAAAAAAAAACAAAAACGAGTCGACAAGATACCAGACGCCCCTAAGCTACTACCGAAGAGGGATGCCGACAGGTTCATAGAACAGCCGTATAGCGAAGAAGCATCCCCCCATGCCATATCAAAGACATTCAAAATGCCACCATATATGAGGATATACGACAGAACAACCGACCCTAAAGATCACGTGATTCATTACGTCACCGCCGTGAAGGTCAACAACCTTACCAAGGAACAAGTGTCCTCCATTTTGCTAAAGAAGTTCGGCGAAACCCTCATTGGAGGGGCGTTAACATGGTATTCGCAGCTACCAACCTGCTCCATAGAAGCATTGAAAGAAATGGCCGATAAGTTTTTGATGGCGCATGCCAGGGCCAGGAAATCTGAAACAAGAGTAAACGACATATTTGCCATCAAGAAATCCATAGGAGAGGGACTAAGGGACTTCCTCACCCGATTCAAGAGGATAAGGATGACCTTACCAAACATATAAGAAGGGATGACAGTTGCAACCGTTCAGAATGGGTTGAGCAAAGAAGGTTCAAGAGCAACCAAAAAGCTGCTGAGCCGATTGATGAAGTACCCTCCAACCACTTGGGACGAAATCCATAATGCCTATTGTGCCGAAGTATGGGTAGATAATGACAACCTCAACGGACCAACTCGACACTCATCTCGATACAAGCCGAAACCAGGAAAGAACGAAGAGATCACGTGATGAGGGATCACCCGATCTCACGCCCAAATAGAGAACAACATCAGCCTTATGTTAGAGCCCCCATCCCTCATATATGTGAAACGGAAAAGTTATCAACCAACTCATTGACGCAAAGGTCGGGCATGAGTTGCTGAGTTTCCTAGATGCATACTCGGGGTATAACCAGATACTCATCGAAGAATAGGAACAGGAGAAAACCACGTTCATCATCCACAGAGGAACATATTGGTATAGAGTCATGTCATTCGGGTTGAAGAATGCAGGAGCCACCTACCAGAGACTGGTCACTATAATGTTCAAATACTAACTCGGCAAGACCATAGAGGTATATGTCGATGATATGCTGGTGAAATCCGTAAGGGTAGAAGACCATATTGACCACTTGAGGGAAGCTTTCGACATACTAAGGTGGTACAAGATGAATCTAAACCTAGAGAAATGCGCAATTGGTGTAGCCTCGGGAAAGTTTTTGGGTTTCTTAGTGTCACGAAGAGGGATCAAAGTCAACCTAGACCAAATTAAGGCTATCGACGGGTTACCCGAACAACAGACTACTAAGAAGCATGTCCAAATGATGACTGGCAGAATCGCCGCCCTATCCAGGTTTATATCACGGTCGTCCAATGGATGTCATAGATTTTTTGGCGTTCTCAAAAGGATAACGGCCTCGAGTGGATGCCTGATTGCGTACAAGATCTTTGAGAACTAAAGGCATATCTGTTATCACCGCCTCTGCTTTCATATATTGAACTCGGGGAACACCTCCTCGTCCACCCCTCATCTCCGAAGTATCAGTAAGTGCGGTCCTGGTTCGAGAAAACAAAGGTACACAATCTCCTATTTATTACATTAGTGAAACACATGTCAATGCTGAGACGAGGTACCCACCTCTCGAAAAACTGGTTGCGGCACTGGTCGTAGCTTCACGAAAGCTCAGACCCTATTTCAAGTGCCACCCTATCTCAGTCATTACCACTTTTCCTTTAAGAAGAATTTTACATAGACCCGAGTTGTAGAGGAGGTTGGCCAAGTGGGCCATCGAGCTAAGCAAGCACGACATAACATATCATCCACGAAGATTGATAAAGTCACAAGTGCTCGCCGACTTTGTCGTGGACTTCAGCGCAAAGATAATGCCTGAGGTCGAGAAGGAAGTCACCCAAGCTTCTCTTCAAACACAAGATCTCTGGTTCCTATATACCGGCGACGTATCCAATGCTTCTGGATCCGGACTGGGACTTGTACTCGAGGTCCCTACCGACGAAGTTATTCGCCAGCCATAAGATGCCCGGATATGACTAATAACAAGGTCGAGTATGAGGCTGTAATTGTAGGGTTGAGACTAGCAATCAAAAATGGGGCGAGGTGGTTGAAACTCCATTTTGATTCACAACTCGTAGTAAACCAAGTCACAGGGACTTTCAAAATCAAAGAACAAAGGTTGGGAAAATATCAAACTGAGATATGTAAATTACTACCCAATTTTGATAAATGTCAGCTCGACCAGATCACGCGAGCTCGGAATGTCGAAGCTGACGACCTCACCAAATTGGTGTAGCCACCAAAAGCATCACAACCGGGGATAAAAGCGTCCACCTCCTCAACACGTGTTAGACCAAATCAAGGTAAGATCTGTAAGTTTAACTTGGGACTGTCGCAATTGTATTATCACCTACTTGCAGGACGACACACTCCCAAACGACAAAAAAGATGCTAAAAAACTGAGAATGGAAGCGGA
The DNA here is from genome assembly GCA_005239525.1 of Nicotiana knightiana. Classification (NCBI taxonomy): domain Eukaryota; kingdom Viridiplantae; phylum Streptophyta; class Magnoliopsida; order Solanales; family Solanaceae; genus Nicotiana; species Nicotiana knightiana. The sequence goes on along the minus strand of ML398853.1, from coordinate 152,156 downwards.
TAGATACATCATCCTTCATAACGATTTGTACAAGAGATCATACGGTGGCCCTCTGGAGAAGTGTTTGGGTCTAAACCGAGCCCAACACATTCTCGAAGAAGTCCATGAAGGCCACAATGACACTCATTTTGGTGATCGAGCACTCGATAGGTGCCTCATATGGGCAGGATACTACTGGCCCACCATAAAAAATACGCCTTAGAATTTGTAAGGAAATGCGAACAATGGAAGAAATATGCCCCAATAATTCACCAAGCAGGTGAACATTTTCACGCGGTCATCAATCCGTGGTCGTTTATCAAATGTGGAATGGACATTGTGGGGGCCTTCCCGGCAGGGAGAGATAATATGCGATTTCTTTTAGTTTTAACTGACTATTTCTCTAAATGGGTGGAAGAAGGAGCATTCTCCTAAATACGCGAAGACGAGGTAATCACCTTCATATGGAAAAACATCATCTGTCGATTTGACCTACCCTAAGAGATCAGCTGCGACAACGGACCCCAGTTCACGGGAAAGAAAACTATCGAATTCCTCGAGAAATGGCACATTAAGAGGATATTTTCAATCCCTTATCACCCTGCAGGCAACGAGCAGGCAGAATCCTCCAACAAGTACTTATTAAACATCATGAAGAAAAAACTCGAAGAAGCCAAAGGACTGTGGTCGGAAATACTCCCAGAAGTATTACGGGTGTATAGAACCACCCCGAAGACAAGCACATGAGAGACACCCTATTCTCTGGTCTATGGAGTAGAAGTAGTTATACCAGTCGACATCGGAGAGCCCAGCATAAGGTACTCCCATAAAAGCAACACTAGCAATGACGAGAGTAGAAGGCAAGAGCTCGATGAGGTCGACGAACGAAGAGACATGGCGTACATAAGAATGGTCTCCCAAAAGAAGCAAGCGGAACGTTACTACAAAAAAAAGGCAAAGGTACGGCCGCTCAAAGTTAGGGGCTACGTACTCAAAGCTAAAACCCAAGCAAGCAGAGATCCACAAGAAGGGAAATTGGGAACAAACTGGGATCGTCCGTACAAAATTATAGCCAAATCATACAAGGGTTCATTCCAACTAGAGACAATGGAAAGAATACAGTTACCAAACAATTAGAATATCAGCCACCTCAAATACTTCAACTTCTAAAAGGAAGAAGCGCCCCCCAAGTCGTACTTTTTTTCCTCTATCGAGTTTTGTCCCATTAGGGTTTTATCAATGAGGTTTTTAACGAGGCGACAGAAGGGACGCTTCGAGTCGAAGTATGCAAAGAATAGAATGATTTTTCTTTCATTTCCCGACTCCTCAAGACTCTCCAAGTCGAGCAATGAAGGGACTAGATAAACCGGGACCGGTGCTGGAACGCCATCCAATGCCCAAAGTTTGTAACTTTCTCCAATTATGTAATCATAGCAACAACATCAAATTAATAGAAACTTACGCTTAACAAAACTGCCTTAACAAAAGGTTAAGTTCGACCAAGTTCGACCAACACCTACCAGTTCTCGGACGCGATTTAACAAAAGTTTAAGTTTGACCAAGTTGGAACAACACCTACCCGCTCTCGGACATGATTTGACAAAAGGTCAAGTTCGACTAAGCTTGAGCAAACACATATTGGCCCTCAGCCAGAATTTAAGGAAAGGTTAAATACGACCCAGGTCGAACAAATACCTATCGGCTCTCGGCCACAACTTGATAAAAGGTCAAATTCAACAACGCTCCAACAACACATGTCGATGCTCGACCACAATATAATGAAGGACAAAGTTTGACTAAGGTCGAATAAACGTCCATCGGCCCTCGGTTACATCTCAATAAAAGGTTAAATTCAACCAAACAAAAGGTTAAGTTCGACCATGGTCGAACAAAGGCCTACCGGCCCCCGACCACGATTTAATAAAAGGTTAATATCGACTAAGGTCGAAAAACACCTATCAGTCCTCGACCATATCTCAACTAAGGAGATATACTCGATTTATATAGACAAAAGGGATCCGGCCTATGGCTATTCAGCCCAAGGACTACGGTCAGCTAGAGGACAACAACAAAAAATATAAAGCAGCAAAACATACAAGTACTTAAACAAATCACAGCAAATAAGAAAGGCACAAGTGAAAGCAAAAATCAACTTTGATATTCATAGATAAGAGTTTGTTACAAAAGCTATTGGAGACGCCAAAAAAAACACACAAAAAGGGATAAAAAGAGAGCTACTAGCCTTCGCCATCACGACCCTCAATCTTCTCATCAGCCCGACCTTCAGCAACATTCCCACCCTGGCCTTCGGCACCATCACCGTCCCGGCCTCCAGCATCCTCTCCATCTTCTCCCTAAGGGTAAATAGAATTAATACCAGGTGACATCCTCATCCTCCTCGCCAGGTCGAGGCATAGCATGCTCGTAGCCACAAGCAAATCGAGCCTCGCGAGCCTTGAGTCGAGCATCTTCAAAGGCCGCCTAAAAAATAGAGCCTGTCACATGCAATTCATGAAGCACATCCAGTCGAGCCTCGACATGAATACATTCTTCATACAACTCACGAGGGACGTTGGGGAAGTCAGAAGCATTAGACGAAGAAGGTCGCGCAAATAGTTGAGCCTTGTCCAACTGCCCGATCTTCTCCTCAAGTCGGTCCTCATTTGCCGTCACCGTGGACAGGTCTTTCTTCCACTCGGAACAAAGGGTTCGGTTCTCCAACTCAAGGAACTCCACTCTCCTCCGAGTCTCCAACCAAGAAAACTCCACCTGCTCGACCCAATCAGCAATGCGCACGACTAAAGGAGAAGGCTGGGTGTTTGCTGCAAGAACGGAAAATCATTTAACTAACTCAAAGTAAGCAAAGAAACAAAGAGAAAAACAAGACATATACGTGTATAGTTCAAACCTCAGGAAAGCCGTCGACATCAGCCACAACATCCTCAGTTCTAGTTTTGACATAAAAGAAGTCAAGCCAGAACTAGCGACTAGCCTTGTCGTCCGTCTTCACCACCAAGCATTTGCCTCCACGGCGGTGAAGGTTTAACATCGTTCCCCTATAGAAGCCAGGGGCGAACAGGTGCACCAAATACCGCAGCGTAAGTTCGACCTCAGCTAGCTCGGTAAATTTGGTCAACATTCTGATAACCTTGTAAACGTACGGTGCAAGCTGAGCAGGGCAAATGCCGTAGTGGAGACAAAACTCTTCCACCAACGGAAGAAGAGGAAATGAGACACCGATAAGGAAGAGGTAGGCGTATAAAGCACAGTACCCTGGACGATGAACCTACACCACGTACCCTTCAACGGGGATCAATTCGACGTGGTTGGGAAGACCAAACTTGACTTTGAATTCAGCCAACTCTTTGGATGCCATCATCGATAGAAAATTCCTAGGTTCTGCGTCCGGTGATCGGATGAGATCAAACCTAGCTTCGAGGTTGCGGGGGAGTATCTCCTCCACCAAAGGGAAAGATTCATTCTCGGCAATGGCTGAAACACTCTCCTCATGGGTAGGGAACACAACTGCCAAAGGAGAAACGTGACTCCCTTCACTAGCATCTAAGGATAAGTTTGACATACTTAGAGATAATGAAGAAGAAGAAGACAAGAAAGAGAGATTGGGGTATGATGTAGGGCAACAGAACAGATAAAGAAGATTCTGAGAAGAAGGCTGATATTTCAAAACTCTAGAGAGCAAAATTTCAAATTCATGTCTAGCAGCCTCTATTTATAGAAATCAAGGCACCAAACTCGAAACGTTTTGCCTTAATGGGTATCAAACCCGAAACGACTCATCATAATTGGCACCGGAATCGGAACGGCAGATCCGATCAAGGGTCACACACAAATCGAAGCAACGCGTTGGGAACAATCATCATCATGACGCATGATGTCATGACGTCACCCCATCTCTTGGACCAGAAGGCTCCAACAAATTACCCGAGAAATCTGAGGAATTTGAAATATGCGGTCCACAGAGGGCCACGTTTCCTGCTCTCCATGACGACTATGACTCATATAGTCTACTCGATAAGTTCGACCACGAACGGCATTATTCGCTCATTGAACTCGCCTGTGAGGACGACCTCAACAAACGGAGGGACTAACTGTACATGTAAAAAATTATCTTAGTTATGATTAAACCGTATCAGCTTAAGAAGGCCTTCATGGGCTGCCACGTGTCACCAATACGACTTAGATAAAGGCTTGCCCAAGGTCGAAGTGGTCTCTTAAGAGGTGAAGGGCGGGGTCGATAAGTCATTGAAGATCAAGGTCGAGGCCGAGCATTCGCCCTAGACAGAATAATAACGGCTAGTTTTTGGATAAGACACTAAACATAATATTCTAGTGGCTATTCTCTGTACTTATACTATTCGGGTTTTCAGGTATATGTTCCCTATAAATAGAAAAAGACATAATCATAGAGGACATAAGGTATTCACTTGTAAGAAAACACATTGACATTATTCTGTGGAATCTGGCTTTATTGCATACATACAAAACATACCTTTTTTCTTGAGATTCTTTTTGAGCTTTTCCCCACAATCCAAGAACAATCCGAATATTTAAAGGTTCATCAATCATTCATCATTGTCAGAAAGAATATCTTCATATCTCTCCCTTTTCGAGTTACACACATGCTCTTATTTACTTAAATGTTATTTATTGCTATTTAATATTATTGAATGTTGTTGTTGTCTACCTTTTTGGATTATTAGACATTGTTATTGGTATCATCATTTATTACTAGCTTAAGTAATACACACATCATCTTTGCTACAAAGATGGTTAAAACATCTTTTGGACATTAATAATGGCTAATATTAACTTTATTTTACAACTAGTTGTTTAAATCTAGATCTAAATTTTGGGTCAAACACTATCTAGAACCAAGAAATACACTTTTGAAATTCTTTTTCTTATTATAGTAAAATTTGTCGAATTATTTTTAATAGTGGAAAATTTTAAAGGACACTCGATCTTTTGAGGGAAAAAAGAAACAAGAAGAAAAATACTTATATATTAGTATTTTCGAATATGTTTTGTATTTCATATACCAAATAAATTCAATGAGTAGTTATTAATCTTATCTTTATTTGAGGTGAAGAATGAAGATTGCACTTCCAGTTGAAGCCTGACGAAGGGGGTAATAGAATAGATGAGATTTCTCTATCCTTAAATAAATATTTTGGTGCCGAATTTTGAAAATGAAGAAATTTAATTTCTGGTAAAAGCATTTTCCTCTTTAATGAATCCTACATAGCACAAATCTAAATTAGTTAGATCAGTGTATTTTATATACCGAAAAATTACTCTGCTATTGAATTCCTAGCACAACCAACTCAACATTCACATAATTTGCATAACTTGTATGTTTATGCCATTTGCACCACGATATCAAACCATAAATTTGCTTGTTATGAGACAAATCCAAATACGTATAGAATTTAACAGGTAGAGATGGCAAACGGTGGGGGCAGTGCGGATACAGGGCGGGTTCTACCTTAACTCGCAAAATTTCAACCCATGCTACTTCGCGTTGCATTTTCGCCCGTATCCACCCACCTTGCATCCACACCGCGTTACCAACGCTACCCGCCCCCGGAAAATTTTCCTCTTCTTAGGAGGCATTAAAGAAGGGAGACTTTAGTTTGAGATGATGTACACCTAATTTGCAAATAGTCAATTTTTACTTTTTCTTCTGTCCCAAATTCACTTCTCTACTATAAAGTATTTTAATTTTACCCTTTTGTTATACTCTTATGTTATTCATATTTTTGTTATTGATAAGTTATCTTTTACTTTAACTTTAATGGAGTTTTAGCATGAATTGAGTGGATGACATGTGTTAAAATAGTTCGTGAAAGATCACCAAATTTATTTATTTACTTTTAGCCGTGGCTAAAAAATTGCGACAAAATTAGTTTAAAAGACCCTTTACAAAAGCAATAGAAGTACATGACTGTCTCATTTAGTTTTAACTAAAAATAAAGTCATATTTTCCTACTCTATTATTTGGTTACTAATATCTGGTGCTATAAATAATTGAGTTTTTTTGGTTGTAAATCGCTTAAGAAATAATAGCATATTTTAAGCGAGAGATAATCTTAAAATCGAGAGCCATTTTTGTAAGATATTTAGAAATTATGAGATCGATATGCTTAAAATAACTTTAACTTCTTAGAAAAATTAAATTTGGACGTTGTAAATGTTGCTTTATTTTTTAACATCGCTACTCTAAACCGCTTAAGCTAAACAAACTTTACTTGTCTAATAGCTGGTTTGGATGATTGTTACGTATCGTTTCATAGTGTGTCGTATCGTACTGTATTGTATTATACTGTATCGTTTGATAAATATAATGTTTGGATAAATTGTGTCGTTTGCCATAGTGTAATGATATCACGCATCAGGAATATGAAGAATAAACTTACAATATTATAAAGAAAGATTATGATACAAGGTAAAATTATTATATAAAAAGATAAATTAACTGATAAAATAAAATTATTTAGTAATAATAAAGAGTGAGATTAACAGAAAAAGATAAGGTAACGACGCGACCATACCAAATCGGTCGTAACATAAAGTGACACATTTCATCGTATGTAACGGTACAATATAATAAATTTAAGTAACAATCAAAATAGATATCGTATTTAAAGTAACAATATGACACAACATAAGTAGTAACAACCATCCAAACAAGCTGTAAGCCTTTTATGAAAAGCCGATACTACAATCAACAAAATGGTTTTAAAATTTTAAATATTGTGATCTCAACAATATTTTCGCAAAATATTAAATTTGTCAAATTATTTGAAGGTTGTGAAGTAGAAACAATAAAGTTCACATTCAGTTGGAATAGTAAAAGTGTGATTTTTACTCTTTTTAATTAGTATTAAAAAAATGAAAACTACAGTATTTCTGTACAAGAAAATGGACCGACCGGCCTACAAGGTGGCAATCCAATCCAATTGGAAAACCTGAAACACGATTCAGCAGTATCTAGTGGGACCCAGATCAGTATCTTCTAGCAGAAACCCGTACTACGTGGAGAGTGATGATCACGTGCCCTTCCCCTCCCCCGCTCAAGGAAAGTATAAACCCCTTCGCGGTCAACCTCCGCCGTCCGCCTCCGCCCTCCACCCTCTATTCCCACTCGTCCCTAAATATCACACTTCACCTAAGCTTTTACTATTAAATATTCGACGGGATTATTTACTGTATGGAATCCGTTGAAAGATTTGTTCGTTTCATGTAATCCTGCTCGATTTTGTTTCAGGTAATTGACCGGACCCTAATCAGTTTGGAATTTATGAGTACTTGATTTATTGATTGATATAATTTGAGCACCTAATTTTTTTGTTTTCGTCTCTTTTGTTTACTCTGCTTTAGATGATTAAGGTTTAATAACTTCATTTTAGGCATTTAAGCTGCTTAATCTAGATTATTGAGCTCAATTTTGTTTTATATTGACAGTTTTTTCACAGCTTTGTCTTATCAGCAAGTCTAACCACTGGTTTATAGTCTCTCAGTAATAGTTTTTTTTTGTCTGGCTTGTATATATTAGAATTCGCCCCCTTCCAATTTATGTAATGGTATTTGACTCGGCATGGAGTTTAAAAAAGAAACAAACAACAACAACAACAACAACATACCTAATATTATCCTACACTGTAGAGTCTGGGGAGCGTAATGTGTATGCAGGTGTTACCCCTACCTTGTCAGGATAGAGAGGTTGTTTCCAATAGACCCTCGGCTGGGCTCAGCTCAGGAAAGGATTAGCACCACATTAATGAAAATATAGGCAAAAAGGGACAGTATCGAAAAGCCATATAGAAGCATAATAAAAACAACAAGATAGTAAGGTGATCAACAATGAAAGAAAACAACGGTTAGTCGTAAAAATCTACTAAATATTGAAACTTTTGATTTAAAATAAAACATAGAAACTTTTGTAGCTATAAATTATCTCATTAAGGGTAAAATAGAAAGTTTAAAGTTGAATCTTTACTAAATATAGAAAAGACTTAGTTAGGATCGGTTATATGAATCTTGGTATAGGTTTGTTTTGCTGCAATCCTGAATAAATATCTTTTAAGACAAATTAGGGAAGGGCAGCCTTGGCGCAACAATAAAAGTTGATTCCATATGACTAGGAGGCCAGCGATTCAACGTACAAAAACAACCTCTTGTAAAAATGCAAGGTAAGGGTGCATACAAAACACCCAACGTGGTTCGGATTTCCTCGGACACCGCGCATAGTTGGAGCTTAGTGCACCGTGTTGCCCCCTTTGTTAGACAAATTAGGGATTCTCTAAAACTGGATATTATCTAAACATCTATCGGGACGTTTAAGTATCTAACTAGTATAAAAGTAAACAGACTCCTTAGAAACATCGTGTCCAATTTAAATGTAACGGCTAAGCCTTAATCCCAATTGGTTGGTATCACTTACAGCTACTTTTTTCCCATTGTGTTTTGTTATACATAAAGACTGCATTGTTTTGGAGAGATCATAGTCTTTTAAGAAAACTTCCTTTCATGTAATTTTTTCATCCTCGTCCCTTTTTATTTCCTTCAAATAATCGTATTATCGCTCTAGATATCCTAAGCCTTTATGTTTTGTGACTTAGGATGCATGCAATGTCCATTTAAGTTCACCTGATTGCCTTATGGTTCCGTATGAAAGTAAATGTTCTAAGAATTAAACCATTCGTTAGAGGACATTGGTATATGTTCTGACTTTCCACAATTTCTTTTTCTTTTGTTGATTCAAGATGTGACCAAGATTTATATAGGTCATCGATATGGGAGACTTGCCATGTCCACCATATCCCAACAAAAGATTAGAGGCAAGGATACTTAGCAAGAACAAGCTGCCAAAAATTTGTTTAGTTGCTTCTGCGACAAAGCACTTCTCGGAGAAGACTTTGAAATGTATAACCAAAGTGAAACAGAGTGTACAGACTAGTGGAGCTGCTGGTGATGTTGTTGTATTTTTGGCTACCACTGCTGCTCTAGAGATTGTGCGAAGGCTAAGCAAAGGTAGATGTCCTTTTATTTGGCGTGGTTTGCAGGCTCTGCAAGTTTTATGTTATCCACCGTTTAAGTGGATCCAGAAATGGGCTCCTTTGAAGGCATTGGTCCAACAGTTGCAGGTGGTTTTCCATTCATCTTTTGCTATCATATAACTGTTGCAAATCCGAGAATACTTGCTTTCACATTTTGATGTTCTTTTTGTGAACTTTTGACACCTCTTGGCGGGCAAATGCAAGAAACTCTCGATTTATCCCCCAAAAAAGAAAGTTCTGCGTGCTAATTGAGTTTGATGACTGCAGGACGTATATGTGGACAAGCAATGCCAATGGTGCATTTTAATTGGATATTACCAATTCATCTTCAATCTGCTGTATGATGTTCATAGGGTTCTCTTCTGTCTGTCTTAAATTTTTTCTGCGCGTGTCTGCTTGATAACATTAATAAAAACAACCAATGACTTCTTGTTTTTCAACTAATCATGTGAGAATTGTGCATTTTTTATTTCAGATGCTAAATCTGATACGTAATGTTGACTTTTTTCCCGTATGGCTGCTAATAATTTTACGTGAGTCATTGATCCAGGTTCTGGTTATCTGCCCAAATATTTTTCTCTTTTATTAGAAAACATTATTGTGGATTTACTGCTATCTGATTCCCGGACTTCTTGTTTGATTTAGTGCGAGAAAGCTAATCTCTTCTGGCACTTGATCTGATACTAGGAATATTTTATCATAGAGGATAAACATTTTTTATGATAAATGATTTATGTATTATTTCTGCAGCACTTCAAGAAGATAAACAGTTGACAGCCAAAATTAGTTTAGTTGGCTGTTGTTGTTAGTTGTTACTCACTTCTTACGTGTAGCATGTTTAACAGTTTTTTTCTTCTAAACTTTCAAATTGATTGGTGTTTCTAGTGTAATGACTGCTGTTATTCTGGCAGAAATTGTCTAGGCCAATGCTATTGCTCTCAATTGCAACAGTTTTCTCTGATCAGTCATCATCTACGGAAGAAGCGACACCAAATGACTATCATGATTCTCGAGAATATCCACAAGCTAGGTAGGTGTACTTTTGTAGGTATATTTTCTTTGGAAGTCTTTTGTTTTCTGGACTAGTGCAGTTGTCAAATGAATATAAGGATATGGTTATAGAAGAGTTCATGTCCGATTCAGACGCTTCTCTTTTTGTTTATTTTTCCATTGTTTGGTGCTTGCATTGATTCTGAGCACAGCTAAAGGAACTCTTCATCAGATGACTTCTCATATGATTATTTTCGTGAATTCGAAGTGGAAGAATTCACCCTTTTAAGTACTGAGCTAAGGACAACATTGTCTCAATTTTGGGATGTTTCAAAATGTTTGATGCCATCCCACTAATAATATTCTATTCAATTTTCATAAATTTAAATTCATATAACTATTATAATTTTAAACATGTTTTCTCTGTCATTCTGATTTTTCAACCAGTATATATTTCCTCCACTAAACAATATAATACATGTCATATTAACTTCTTAAACTTGTGTAAATTCGACAAGAAAAACAGATAATTAATTAATTAGGATTTATGAAATTAAAGCTACAACGGGAATGATATTACAATCTTAGCTAGTTCTACACTGAAACTCATTTTTTTTATTGTCCAATACTTTTATGATGCATTTAAATTCAACTTTAACAACAATGACAACATGAAAAGAAGATCATTCATGAGATCGAATAGAAATTGTTTTTCAATTTTAATTCAACCTTTTTATTCAGCTTTAATGTAGTTGCGTTGAAATGTATTGTTAACAACAACAAAAATAAAAAGAAATATTCATGGGCCCTAGCAATTATACTTGTATGATTGCATTTTCTTCGTGAAATTGATCCTCATTATCTCTTTTCTTGAAAACTGTGCTCCCAGGGTTCTTATTAAGGTTATTATTTCTAATGTATTCTACATGATTCACGTTACAGCTCTCATGATGAAGTACTGGATGATGATTATCCTGAAAGATGGTTGCTAGAACTCCATAGGGAACTCAGGGAGGAGGGTATTAGTGTACCTGAGAGGTGAGATTCCACCTTCACTTTTGGGGAAATCATTGTTGCTTTGACGTGCCATATTTTCACTTTAGTAGGTTTTATTTTTTTGTGCTTGCTCAAAAAAGGGAGAAAGCAAGAAAAAGAGATCCTTAAAAATAATAAAGCTTGCGAAGTCAGACTTCTATTTGTCTACAAAATATGTTGGTCTTATGTACTTGTTAGTACAAGTATTCCTTTTCTTTAATAATTTCAAATACTATTTGACTAATTTGTCACTGATATACTATCATGTCATATTGGATTTCGCATGTTCCATGTCACCTGCTAACAGGCTGAATGATGATGAGCTCCGTCAATTTTATGCTGCTGCAAATGGTGATTTTTCAAAGTTGCTTTCATCAGTTAAGAAGACCATTAAATGGAGGCAGAGTTACACAATTCTTTCACCAGAAGAGCTCGAGGCTTGCTCAGAGTTCATTTTTTGGCATGGCCATGATGCCAATCAACGGCCTTGCCTCATCATTCGCCTTGGACTTGCTTGCTCCAACCTGAAATCCAGGGACAGACTTCTCGTTGTAAAAGCAGTTGGTATGCATGTCTTTCTTGAGCAGTTTATACATCAGTAGAACTGGAACACATTTAAGAATGTGCCACTAATGACTGAGCCAACTGAATATGTTTATTCTTAAGCTTGACAATTAGGGTCCGGCAGGGGCGGACGTACCTTGGTGGAAGTGGTGTCATCCAACACCGCTTCGCTGGAAAAGTTCACTAAATACGTGTTAAGTATAGATATGTACAATTTTTTGTTTTTTGGATAAATAAGTTAAAATGATACTGTTTCTCACCTCTCGCTTGCTCTCATGGTCAATTGCTTCTCTTCTCTAGGGGAGGTTCTTGGTTCGAACTTCGTCATTTGCATGCTGTGTTAAAGTACAACATTTTTTGTGCCTTGTCTGATTAAAATTATTTGTCAGCGAGGGTTGAATCCTTGACCCCTTAGCTGAGCATACTGAACCAGTGGGCCACACTAGAGCTTGGTACGCAACAACAAAAGAATTTCCTGTAACTTGTCTTACTATTTTTTTCTTTCATCTTTTTCTTGGGTGATGAAGTTGGTCGAAACCATTTGCAAAGTCAAATAATGATAGAGTTTTAAGTGATTGTTTAGTGTTTTATATAGAAACAAAATATTTGGTATTATTTCCGGTAAGGATATTATGAATACATTTCAAAATATAAAAACTTGTCGAGTAAAATCATAGTAATATACTTGAATTCGTTTTTCTTCAATAAGTTTTGACTTAGGTTATTTTTATTTGTATCGTCATAGTGATTTGTTTAATTCTTCATTTCTTTAAATGTCGACACCGCTTACGAAAATTCTGTGTATGCCCTTGGGGTCCGGGGGGATGACCAATCTGAGTTTAGTTGTCTCTGGTTTCGTGGTACCAAGTAAAAGCTGCTTCAATGGAAATTACCGCCTTTTGAATTATTCGTCAGATTTGCATGGCATGAAAACACCAATTTTTCTTGTCTGCTCGTTGTAATTCGTCATACATTTTTTTTCTCGTTCATTATTGGTTTTTTGGTCTCAATTTTTCATGTGGACTTCTTCATTTTGCATCCTGATTTGGATAGATTTCTTATTGAGGTCTTGATTCCACAGTTTCGCAGATTGAACACGGTATTTTGAGCTTGGTCGATGTGAGACATCCTCAAATTACTGTCTTGATGGACTGTGAAGGACTCTCTCCACTTGGTTTTCCCATACACACAATGAGATCTTGTGCTATGCTCTTGCAAGATCATTATCCGAATCGTCTTAGCTCTTTGATTGTAGTACGGCTTCCTCAAGTTGCCCAAATAATAATGCAAGCTTTCTTTAAGGTAACTTTACTGTTTATGCATTAAAAGATCTACCACCAACCCCGATGAAAGAACGAGGAAAAAGAAAACTGGAAACTTCTGCGCCACTTTCTTTGCAGGTGGTTTAGAATTTCTTTTTGGTTCACTTGTAATTTAAATGATTTTTTTAAGAAAAGGCTGCGCGCACAGATGTAGCTGGTATGGTGGTGGCAGGCTAAATAGCTTGGAAGTGTAGGTGTCCGATATAGATGCAGATCTAGAGGTCGGATCCTTCATGATCTAAATTTTAAGATTTAGGGGTGTGGATTTAGGTACGGATACGGGTGGGGAATTCGGCTAAAAATAATTCGGATATCTAAAAATATAGTTACAAAAATATGCCTAAATTTTGAGATTTTTATGTGAAAAATTTATATGGTGCTTGTGGAGTGCAGAATGTTTCTCTTTTAAACAACAACAACATAACCTGTATATTCCCATAGTGTGGGGTCTGGAGAAGGTAATATGTACGCAAACCTTACCCCTATCTTGTGAAGGTAAAGAGGTTGTTTCCGGTAGATCTTTAGCTCAAGAAAAGCAATTCTCAACATGTTTGAAAAAGAAAAACAATAGTGAAGAAGTCATGTTGAAAATGATGAAAACAAGAAGCAACAACAAAATAAGAGCAATAAGAAAACTGACACAAGGGAAACAACAGGTAGTAATAAAAATCGAAGGCTAAGATACTACAAGAATGATAGGAAGTTTCTCTTTTATGTATAAGGTATTAATTTTTTTTCCTTCATCCTAGCTTTTGTTTTGATTACAGAAATCATTTTAGTCTCAAATTTCTTCGTCGATATTTGTCAAAGAACCCAAAATCGATTGACCAGTCCAGTACGGATCCCACACCCACGTCGTGTCGACACGGGTGCGGCACCGTAAGTAAAGAGTCTGAGCAACTTAGCTTTTATAAACACGATATACTTCTCTCGGCCATATGATCCGTTCATACTATTCAATGAAGGGAAATGATATCCCTATCTTCATATCAAAGGACCACTTAAAAGAGTTTCTTCTTGTTGGTACTGACTAGAGAAATATCCGATGGTTTGGTTTTTGATTAATACTCATCAATATGTTGGATTAATGTGCACCTTTCTAGGTTTTAATTGAGCTCCCAATCTCTTATTATAATATTTGTGTGGAAATAAAAAACAACTTGCCAGCAGTGCATAGTTTCATTGACTCGTATGTCTGCATTGTTGTCAAATCAAACGAACATTGTACTTGCAGGTGCTTAAACCAGCTACGCGCCAAAAAGTGAGGATAATTGGGAGAAACCATCTAGAGTTTCTCTCCAAGAACCTTGATTCTATCCCTCCGTTTCTTGGTGGAAGCTGCTCTTGCTCAAAATGCTCAGACGGGAGCAATGTGGAGGGTATATCTGATGAAGTTACGTTGGCAGAACCAACACCTGATCGTGTGGACATATCTGATGAGGTCTCTCCGACAGAACCAACACCTGATAATGTGAATAAATCTGATGAGGTCACTTGGACAGAACCAGCACCTGATCATATGAACAAAAGCCCCGAGCTTGATCATAATAATGGCTCCAACACAAATGGCAACAGGGAAGAGCTGATAAAGACCCTAATCATTGGTGTACTGATGGTGTGTATACTTATTGCTGCGATTGTGGCAATGCATTATCCAGAAAGATTGCCTCTTTTGCATTCGCTTAGATAATAAACTTTCTGCTTCCTACGGATGTTGTGGGTTGAGACTTGCACAAAACATGTGCTTCTCCAGGGAAAGCATAAATCCATTCCCCCCAACAATAGATTTCTATTCATCTTTGCAGTGCCATACAAGTTCCTAGTTTGACCTAGATGCATATCGTATAGTAGTATGTTAGTAGAGTAGTTAAATAATTTCTTATCAATGTACAGTATGTTGTGAGCACCTGAAGGAAGAGATTTTCACTTAGATTCCTGCATAGTTGGGGATGATTAAGAAATTCTTGAATCGAGTGCTACATACTGAGTTTTGTTCGTAGGAGCAGATAAAAATAGCTGTTATTGATGTTACCGAAGTTTACATATTGGAAGCAATCTATAGTGAAAGGTTAATTTATGGAGCCTTAGAAGTCCATAAAGTAAAGGGAACCGGTTTCTGTGAAAGAGTTGGTTGGCAGTTCAAACCTTGACATATTTATTTTGATATACACACATACTTGAAGAAGAAATAAGTTAAGTCGGATTTCTTGTAGCTATGAGAGAATTGCATACTTCTCTTCTGGGATAAGAATGATTATATTACATACATCTAATTCTTTTCGGCGCTACTCAATCAGATCTATAACCTATGTTGTTTGTGCAGGAGTAACTAGAGATATACCCATCTCGAGAGAATAGTGCTTCTAGTAAAAATTAAGGAGGGGTCCGTACTTTATTATGGAGTTCACTGGATAACTGACAAAACTTAGTTGCCTAAATGAGTTAGAACCAGATGAAATATCCCTACATTGAACAACCTGAAATAGGCATCAATTCTCTAATCAAAGCTCCAGCAAAGAAAAAATTCAAAATGAATGGAGAATACGAGACATAAAAAGATAGGATTGTTACGATATTGCCTCCTCTAGAAATAAAAATATAAAAATAATGTGGCTGCTGGGATTCGAGCCCAGGTCTCCACGGCCACAACGTGGAATTCTCACCACTAAACTACAGCCACATGATGCTTTAGTAAGCTGGATTAAATTTTTATTTACCTAAACTCCATAATTAGTCTTAATTATAGACTAATCCATCCCGGAGATCTCATTTTAAGGGGTTAATTTCTCCCTACCAAGGGCGAATTGGTACGCAGGGCTCGAACCCAAAACCTCTATTTAAGGACAACTTTCAGGTGCAACATATTAACTAAGAGAAGTTTCTTAGTTTTATGGACTTAGAAGATTTGTATTACAATTTATAACAACGGGCGTAAATTTTCGAGTCCATTGCAAGTCTAACAGGATAACCATATTTCTACTACTAGTCTTAGGGTACGTGTTTTGCGCGTGTATCCTATATCAATAAAATATACCTTTTTTAAAAAAATTAATAAACAATGTGTTTGACTTTTAAAATAAAAGCTAACAAAAAAAATGTATAAGTTCTTGAAAATGATGACTACTAAATATATTATTTAACTGGATCAATGAATAAATATTCTTTTTATAAAAGTTCTTAGATGCCTTATTGTAGTGTCCGAGGACTTCTATAGAAATATCTTATAAATTCTATGATCTAATACAAAAAAAAAATTAAAAAATATGTAAATACTATTACCAACAAAGATATATCAAATAAAATAAACTAAAAAAATGAATTTCTCCGCCATTTTAGGAATCAAGAGGTTGATGTTATGCTCATAGAAAAAAATAAGGGAAAATGTAACGTTTAAATGACTTATATTTTTTTACATCAAATAATTTAATATAGAACATAAGAGAAGTTGTCATTTGTAAAATAGTAGTAGTAATAATAATAATAATAATAATAATAATAATAATAATAATAATAATAATAATAATAATAATAATAATAATAATAATAATAAATGACAATTCCTTTAGAATATAGTTTGTATTCTATTGTTTCCTCGTGATTGCTTCAAGTTTGTTTTTACGAATATGACCCTTAATATTATTATAACCAATTTTTTCATGTGCTAATGCTATTCTTATCAAAACAAATTTATATATCATATTCAGTTTGTCAATTTGAAAATAATTTTACTTATATGATGAATACGAAAAATAATTAAATTAATTCTAGTTAAATAGTTAATTCAAAGGCTTAATTATTTGTTCCCAACATCAAAGGAAATTACATATTAGTAGTTTTTACCTAATTCAAATAAGGAAAGATTTATTAATTAAGCTTTTAGTTGATATCAAAGTCCTAAATTTTAGGAAATTAACTAGATTCTATTACCAAACATTAGAAAAATAATCAAATGACTATTTTGTCCAGTGTGAACTCTAGTTTAAGAGGGTAAAAAATGCGAACGATATTTCGCTTAGGACATTCGTGCTTTTAATATAGTACAGATAGATGATGTGACATATAACATATTTAGTGATTAAATATTTTTATCTATATTACAGAATATTAAAAAGCGAACTGAATTTATACTATAACATCATATTTTATATATATATATATATATCTTCTTTCATATCTAGGATGAGATTAATTTAACATCTGTTTTATATTCTCTTAGGTTTATTATATCTACAAAATGCGAGCAACAAAACTAACTAGATAGTAGATGAACCTAAATATTAAGTTAGAATATGTATGCCCCTTCTATTGATGTGTAAATTTAACCTAGCTATATTTAGTTAAAATAATAAAAACTAATTTCTTAACAAACTTATAATTGCAAGCGTGGGATTAAGTATGTGTTGACTAATTAATTTAGAGGGAGAAGAAATTAAATTATGAGAGCACCAACTATTGATCGAGATGTTTCAACATTTTAGTTAAGAGAGAATTATTAGAAAATTTGTCGAAGAGGGAGAAAATAAGAAGTGGGCCGATATAACATATTGAGTAATTTAATATATATTTCTTTTCCACAACAATTAAAAAAATCTAATATTTACTCGTTCAGTCTATATTATTAGAGAATTATTCTAATACTTTTAGAATGCCTTTAATATGTGTTTTATATTTAGTGTGAGTTTGAGTATTGTGTTTCATAAATGTCCCAAATGAACAACGTAGACTAAATTAAGTACCAATATTAAATTGCTTAATTTTGTATATATTAATTTAAACGTGTATTTTCGCGAAAATTATATAGTCCATCCAAAAAAGATATCGAAATGTATATGCAGGCAATTATGAGTTAAACAAAGAAGAAAGAAAGAGAAAGTGACTTGCGGGAACCTCATTTTTTTCTTTTAATACAGTTCTGAAAATTTAAGCTCAACAACAAATTTGAAAAACTCTAAAACCTTTGACACATTGCAATATTTTTTTTTAATTCTTACAAATTTCGTCCTTCGCTAAATTAAAATTAAATAACTCCATGTGCGAAGAAAGCTATTAAAGAAGTCTTATAGAGTAGTTAATGTTTTTTATTTATTTTAAATTAAAGAGTAGTTAGTATATAGAGTAGAAAATGTAGTTTGGTGAAAGTATCTTGGAATATCAAATAATAACAAGGGAGTATAAATTAACCTCATGTATATTAACAATTTTATTTTGAACCAAACTCCATTTTAAATTCAATATCACTTGGCCTCTCTTTCTTCGAATGATATAAAATGTTCCAAAAGTAGATGCATTATAATTCCAACAAGAATTTTTTTTTTGTTTTATCCTATATTTAAATCAACCCATAAATTGATTAATTATTTATTATTAATCCGAGTTACGATATTTCTAAAACATGAAATGGTCTTTTCGGCACAAATGCGAATTGACACCGGATAGGATACAAAAGGAAAAAAAACATGAATTAATAACTTACTTTTACTCGATATATATATATATATATATCAAACCATATAAATTAACTTTAAAAAAAACAGGAATTGATAACTTATTTTCACTCCATTTATATATCAAACCATATACATTAACTTTAAACTAAACAATCATGAATTGAGGTGTGCTAGGTTTATTCTTATTTTTTCTTTCCATGACCATAAATCCTTTCTATTAGTTCCGAAATGCTTCTACGTTTGAATTTTACCCATATATTTCAAATTTTAGAATTGAATATCATGATACTACATCCGAGCATAATCATCATATCATACTATATTATAAGTGAGAAGCTTCGTAGTAAAAATTATAATATCAAAATGCCCATCAATAACTAAATGTCCCTTTTATCAAAATGCCCATCAATAACTATATTATAGGATAGTGAGGCTTAGAATTCCCAAGAAGTCTTAGATACACTCATACGCATTACCACAGTTCATGCCATCGGTTTCTCCAACTTTGAGTTAAATTTTCATTTGACAATCATATTTGATGAATAGTTCCTTATGACACTTATCACATAAATATTTTTTCAGACAGTTTTAATATACTATTGCAGTTCAAATAGAACAAATATAAGTACTAAATAACACGTAAGTATGTTTTAGTGTAGTTTAGCCACATCATATGGAGTATTAATAAATTGCGTTGCCTTCGCATAAATAAGGATTTTTTCAATAATAATAATGATGATGAAAAGGAAGAGGAGGAGGAGAAGAAGAAGACGGGTAAAAGAAACAGTATCATTCTAACATAATAATGTATTTTAACTAGTAAAAATAAATATGATGATCAAATAAACAAGGTGTTGATAGTCAAGTTTCTTGCTCAAGTAACTTTTGACTCTATAGACGTTATACCAACTTTTAATTTTTATTAAAGAAGTTAAAATTTTAATATTATTTATATAATTTTTTAAAATCTTGATTACCCGAAAAATGGTACAGTTGAATTTATACGTGGTTTCTAGACAAGTGAACTAATTGATCCTGAAATAATATAATAATCGAAGAAATATGCAATACTTTGCCTTAGAATATAGATGAAACAGCAGGGACGATAATTCCTGGAACGTAGTTTCCAGGCAGAGCAATGATGAAATCGAAAAATAAGAAAGCAAGATTTTTTAAATTTTTTTTGAATAGAGTAAGTTTTTTCAGAAAATTTATATCATTTACAATAGTAATTGAGCTCACTATTTGTAGCTATGTCTAGAAAAGGAAGTCCTAGGATCGTGTCCTAGGATCGTGTCCTCCTTCAATGTCAATTATGAGGGTTATTGATAAAGATGTAACATTGAATGTCAAATTCTATGCAACGGACGTCGCACTTAATGTTGCAGAATATTATATTCCCTAATAAATGCTACCGGGCGCAGAACATTTACTATACTTTTCGGGTATCTCCGGGCCTGTTTCGGGCGCAAACACTTCTTCACGAAGTCCACGGCTGGACGATAAACAACCAAAGAGAAGACGTTCCTCCGCTGTCGGGGAGAAGAATAAGAGGGCAAAGACTGATGTCCCCGAGCTATCTTCGGTGGCGATGACGACTGGTCCTCCTTCCAGGTCGGTCATAGACACCATGATAATTGATGATGATGATGAAGCTAGTGATTAGGGAGATTCTCTTCATAGAAGGTGACGATCCTCATCATCTCAAGAGGATGCTTGTGATGATCCAAAGGGTTATGTTATAAACTAAGGCTCTATTCCAGGCTCATTAGTCTTAAAAAGATTAATTTTAATTATCTCGATTTACGTGCGCAGTCCGGGCGTGAAATCGGAAAGCTTTTATGTGAAAATATGAGAAATAGAAATTTTTGGAATTTAAAACTTTATTTTAGTTGACTTTGTTCAACATTTTTAGTAAACGGATTCGGATCTGTGTTCCGACGATCCCAGGAAGTCCGCAGTAAAATATGGGACTTGGGTGTATGCCCGGAACTGAATTCCAAGGTCCCTAGCCTTAGAAATCAATTTTGAAAGAAATTATTTTGCTGGATTTTTAATGAAATAAAGAAATGAATTAATGTTTGAAATTGTTGGTATCGGGCTCGTATTATAGTTTCGGAGCTCGATACAGGTTTGTTATGATGTTTACATCCTATCTGTGAAATTTGGTAAGAATCGGAGTTGATTTGACGTGATTCGGACGTCCCGTTGAGAAATACTGAAATTAAAGTGTTCTTGAAAAAAATCATGAGTTTTGAAGTTAAATTCATAGTTTAGAAGACTTGTGTGCATGTTTGGTTTAAAGCCTCGAGTGCTCGGGTGAGTTTCGGGTAGGATTCAGGATGTTTTGAACTTATAAAATGTTGTTGTTTTGCTGCTACTGGTGCCCAGTGGTTTTGTGCTTCGCGATCGCGTAGTGTAAAATTTGTTGGGGTGTCATTTTGTTCTTCGCGAACGTCTGGGCCGCAAACGCGAATCATAGGTGGGATAGCCTTTGCGAACGCGTGCTGAATTGTGCGAACGTGATAAGTAAGTGAACCTGGGGGAGGGGGCTCGATTTTGTTCTACACGAACGCGACCAATGGGCCGCGATCGCAATGGTCTCAGGACGCTAAGCTTCGCGAACGCGTTCTTAACACTGCGAACGCGAAGGCCATTAGGCTAGAAGCTTGCGCGAACGAAACGCGATGAAGGCCTGCCCAACTATATAAAATCAATTTTAAAAACGGGCAGAACCTATTTTCTTCATATTTTTGAACCACAAAGACCTAGAGGCGATTTTCTTCACACAAATTCATCCCCAAAGTGTTGGTAAACAATCATAAACTCTTCTCTTTCAATTACCCAATGTTTTTCATCACTTTTCAATCAAAAATCAAGGATTTTCATGGTAAAAATTGAGGGTTTGGGTAGAATTAGGAAATTTTGTAAAAATCAAATTTTGTCCTCGAATTGGGGTCGATTTCGAAACTAATTGCATATTCAGGCTCGGGGGTGAATGAGTAACAGAATTTGGTCCGAACCCCGAGTTTGGATCAAGCGGTGCCGGGGGAGTGTTTTAACTTTTTTTGAGAAAACTTAGGAAAATAATGATTTTCAGTAAAGTTAGTTCCTTCAGCATAAATTAATGATATTAAACTAATTATGATTAGATTCGAGCGGGTTAGAGGCAAATTCGAAAGGAAAAGCGGTAATTGAGCAGTGAGTGGCCTGCAAAATTGAGGTAAGTGCTTGGTTTAACATTGGCTTGAGGGAATAGGAATCCCCACTTAAATGCTATGTGAATTTGCATGTGTGTGGTGTATAGGTGAGATGACTAGTATTTATACACCACTAAATTATTGTTGAATATGGTCCTTCCCCGTTTTTCAATTTTTTGCTTCTGGGCTTAATTGTTTCATGATCATTGATGGTTATATGTCTATTTGGATTCGTTAACTTATTGTTAAATATTATTTCAAATATTTTGGAAATGTTGGTTGTTCTCTTGGTTTTGTTATGTTACATAAGGATTGAGCTGGATGTCAGTGTTACGATATATATATATATATATATATATAAATTCTGGTTGGCTCCGTTATGAAATGATAATTGATGAAGTTTATGAGTTTTACAGCTTCTGTTTACAATTGTTGAAATAAAAATATTGTGAAAGGCTTGTCCTGAAGTGTGAAAGTTTTTATGAATAAACTGATATGATATGTCTGGTGGAGCGGGTTGCACGCCGCAACAAGTAGTGATAAGGGTGGACAGATGGATCGGGTTGCACGTCGCAACAGGAGAAATAAGGGTGATATATATAGGAAGGAGCAATAAGGGTGGACAGGTGGGAGCGGGCTGCGCGCCGCAACAATGAGCGATAAGGGTGAATATTTATGTTTTACTGATTTTCAAAAATAAGAATTTGGAAAACTCCGATTTTATTAATAAGGTTTTCATACTTTGATTCTTATTGTGATTTAAAGTGAAACTTGGAAATTTTGAGGAGTTGGTTACAGTTGATATCTGAAAAGAGTTATCTGAGTTATTTTTATTTTACTGTTGCAAGTTACCGGTTATCAAGGTTATTGTTATTATTTCTTTCTTGCTTTATTATATATATATATATATATATATATTGTTCATAGGTTATATTGTTAACGCCTCGTCACTACTTCGTCGAGGTTAGGCTCGACACTTACTCAGTACATGGGGTCGGTTGTACTGATACTATACTTTGCACTCTTTTGTGCAGATCCAGGTACCGGCCAGAGTTAGGAGATCTTAGTAGCTGCGCAATTTTCGTTCGGAGACACGAGGTAGATATGTTAGTGTCCGCAGATTCTTGGAGTCTTCTCTTTACTTTGTAGACGTTGTTTTATTTCGTTCGAAACAGACATATATACTTCTTTCAACCATTATTTGTAGTATTCTTAGTAGTTTGTAAATTGTGACACCAGACCCTGGGGTAGTTTTATAGTTATATATTTAGTTCGTGGTTCGGCTTAATTATTGATATTTATTAGTATTCATGAAGTTATTTAGTGAAAGTATTAGATTCTTATTTATTTTGAATTGTTCTATTATGTTTAAGTAACTTTAAAAGAAAATGGTTAGTAAATTTCTAACATCGGCTTGCCTAACAAGTATTGTGTTAGGAGCCATCACGATCCCGTGGTTTGGGAATTTGGGTCATGACAATGCTCAACCTGTTGCGACAGTTACGTCAACCGAGGATGATGTCTCGACACCTTGGGGAGAATTTGATTTGGTAGATAACGCCAACTCCCGTTCCCGGACCCTAATTGTTGTGTCTGGTACTGCGAGGCCGAGTACCGGGTCCTTGTTGTCTTTGGTTGGCGAGCATCCAACATCCAACATTGCTTTTGACGTAGTTGCTTCTCACTCTTCAACCCTATCAGCTTCATCTACATCTTCACCAACACCAGTAACTGCTACATCACTTCCATCTTCATCCACTCCACTACCAACAACTGCTATATTACCTCCATCGGCCACATCTGACCGTGAAGAAGGTGTACCTCTTCCACAATCCCCAGTTCATGGGAATTTGGGGCAAAATTATGCTGCCCCTTCTGAAGATCCACAAAGGAGGGGGAATGTTACTCTTTCGGTCTCTACTGGGTGCAACCTGTTTTCTCGACCGGTGGAGCTTGCTAACTATTTGAGGCCTTTGGATTCAGAGAAGGATTGGGAAAAGATTCAAGCACTCTCGGGGGAGTGTTTGTTGAACAATGCCATGCACAACGCTGCGGCGGTGCGTCCTTTTCTTCCTTTGTTATTTATTCTACTTTTGTATGAATGTATTCTAAGCTTTACTTCTTCTTGTTTTGCATGCCAACATTCTTGCTTCTGAGGGCCTTCAGAGGTTGATTCGTGAGAAAGAGGAACTTACTTTTGAACGGAATCTGCTTTTGGTGGAACGGGACCAAATTGTTCTCCGCCTCTCGGAACTGGAAACTAAAGCCACTAAGGCCGTCGTTTTGGAAGCTCGCTTGCAGCAAAGCGAGCAGGAAGTGGTAACCCTTAGCCAAGAAATTTGCCTGCTGAGGGTTAGATTTGATGAAGCCATGGCTAAATGGGCTGAAGTCCAGAACACCATTCTTGTTGCAACCGAGCGTGAGGCTGCTACTGCTAAAATGGTAACTAACTTGGAAGCAACCTTGAACACCAAAGTCAAAGAGCTTGCTGCTGTGGGGGCGAAACATGCCCAGCTAGAAGAGAAAGAAACTATCGAGCATAATATGCTCTTTAGTTCAATTGTCCGCGAACTTGATGTTAGCCTCAATTATGTTAAGTCCGCCCGGGAAAATCTTTCTATCGAGATAACCCAACTCAAAGAAGAACTCATGCGCCGAGAAGCTTCCCTCGTTGTTGAAAAAACTTACGTCATATATAGCATGAGGAGAAAAACCTTGGAAAAGCCAAATTTGGTGTCATTGATATTGATGCCGAAATTACTAAGGCCGAGCTTGAGCTAGCTGCAATACTGGATTCCCATCGAGGTCTGATGTATTTGTCCCCTCTGGATCTGGTTCCAAGTATCCGGGAACTGAATAAGAATTGGAAGGTGACGATGTTGAAGACCAGACTAGGGAAAACCTCGAGCCATCGGTGGAACTATGTATCTCTCCTAGGGGCACGGACACTTCTCTTCCTCCTGGTTCCGGAGGCACTGCAGTTTAGCTTCTTTTTTTTTTCCTGTTTTGTACTTCTACCGCTTTGGCACGTTCTTGTAAATAAAGACATATCTTTTCTCAAATATTATTTAAGGTCTTGCTTTCGCTTGAATATTAGTGCAAGTCTTTAACCCTTGTATTCTTTTAAGGATTTTGTGCACGTTTTTATGTTCACATTTTACTGTGTGTGATCTCGGATGCATTTTCTTCGATGCACTTTAGTTCCGAGCATTGGCCCTTTTACGTGAGGGTTTTTATAAGTATTTGCACAAGTTTGCTTTTTGTGTCCTTTTCATATGCGGCTTCAGGTGTATTTTCCCCGGATGGCATTTTTTATTCATGGCATAGATTCTTCTGAGACCGACCCTTTAACATGAGGGTATTTATAAGAGAGTGCCCTCTTATGTTTACGGTACTCTTGAAGAGTAAGTCTCATGTTCATTACGAAATTTACATTTGAAATACTTGTTTAACTTTCAAATGACAAAGTTTATTCATCATTCAGACAAGAAACAAGATAAAAACAAAATTTATTCCTTCTATTTTCAAAGTATATATAAGCATTTGTTATGCTGAAAATAAATTGCCATTACTTGTGGCTATCCTGTACAACTTGTTTCTACGGGGCTGGCTGCACAGTCCCCGGTCCTGATGATGTATTTTGTTTCCGAATTTTCATTCCGAGTTGATGTGGCAGTCATTGTTTCGTATCCTCATATCATTCCCCCCCAATGTTCGAATGTGAAGAATGCGAATTGGAACACTGGAAATCTTGTATCTTCGAAGATTTCACTAATGAATTGCTAGATAATCCTCAACTTGGTAACACAACTTTACTTTCCCTTAGGAATTTATGCTATTGAGCGAAGGAATATCTAACAATCCTCTAGTGGTTTGAGCACATGAACGGTCGGGTAAACTTTGTCCGGTAGCAAACTTAACTTCCCAGTGGGAATTTGCTATCAACCTAAAGATTATCTGATCATCCCCAAGTGTAAGCTTGCTTGTTTTCCTTGCTATCGAAGGTCTTATTGTTGTTGTCTTCGTAGTATGCATTTTGTTGTTGCCTCATTAAAAACCTTGCCAGAAAAACCCAATTGTGACAAAAACTGAACAAAGGGACAAAGATTGCAACACATACTTTTCGATCGGATAGTGTTCATCAAGAATAATATCTTTTGAGGTGTGCCACGTTCAAATTGCTGGACAACTTTTCTCCATTTTAGTTCTCCCTCTCGTATGAACCTTTCCCGGTGATAGTTGAAACTTGATAGGGGTCTTCCCATGTTGGACCTAACTTGCCCGCGTTGAGTTCTCGGGTATTTTGAGTTACTTTCCTTAGGACCAATTCTCCTACTTTTAATTAAAGGAGGTTGGCTCTTCGATTATAATATCGCTCCATTCTCTGCTTTTGATCTGCCATTCTTACATGCACTAAGTCCCTGCGTTCCTCGAGCAACTCTAAGTTGATTAACATTGCTTCATTGTTTGATTCTTCATCTGCCTGAAAATATTTCAAAGTGGGTTCACCCACTTCCACCGGGATTAGGGCTTCAACACCGTATACAAGGAAAAACGTAGTTTCTCCTGTGCTTGATTCGGCCGTTGTTCGGTAGGCCCATAGAACTCCAGGCAATTCTTCTGGCCATTTGCCTTGCTGCTTCCAACCTTTTCTTGAGGTTTTGAATAATTACTTTGTTTGTTGGCTCGCTTGGCCGTTTGCGCTTGGATGATAAGGAGAAGATGTAATCCTCTTTATCTTCAAATCTTCGAGGAATTTTGTAAATTTTGCACCGATAAAATGTGGCCCATTGTCGTATGTTATCTCTTTTGGTATTTCGAATCTGCAGATTATATTTTCCCACAAGAAATCGACCACTTTGCGTTCTTCGATCTTCTGGTAAGGACCTGCTTCCACTTATTTAGAAAAATATCAGTCAAAATTAAAAGGAACCTTACCTTTCCAAGAGCCGGTGGCAACAGTCTGACGATGTCCATAACTCATTTCATGAACGTTCATCGGGACAGAACCGAAAGTAAGGGTTCTACTGGTTGGTGTACTAGTGGTGCGTAGCGTTGGCACTTATCGTATTTTCGTACGAAGTCTTTGGCATCTTGTTCCATGCAAGGGCAGTAATATCCTGCCCATACCAACTTCAGCACTAAGGAGTCTGCGCCAGAGTGATTACCGCATATCCCTTCGTGGACCTCTCTCATGACATAGTTAGCTTATGATGCTCCTAAGCACCGGGCCAGCGGGCCTTGGAAGGATTTTCTATACACTTGGCCTCTTTTGAAGCTATAGCACGCAGCTTTGGCGCGTAACGCCCGTGATGCTTTAGGGTCTTCGGGCAACTTTCCGTGCTCGAGATAGTTGATTGTTTCATTTCTTCAGCCCCAGATCAAACTAGTTGAATTTACCTCATAGTAACCACCCGTATCCAGGGATGAGTTCATTAGTTGCACTACCGTCCCAGATTTCGATCCTTTCATTTCCGTTGATGATCCTAAGTTTTCTAATGCATCCACTTCTGCATTGTCCTCCCTCTGGATATGAGTAATTGACCACTCCCAAAATCGTGCCAAAAGAACCTGGACCTTTACCACGTATTGCTGCATATGTTCGTCTTTGGTATCAAATATCCCGTAAACTTGATTTACCACCAACTATGAATCACATTTGATTTCGATAACCTCAGAATCAAGGCCCCCATCCAATTCGAGCCCTGATATCAAAACTCCGTACTCTACTTCATTGTTAGTTAAATGGATCATTTTGCTGGCTTACCTTAAGGTCTCCCCTGAAGGTGTGATTAAGACTGTTCCGAATCTGGACCCATTTACGTTGGAAGCTCCATTTGTAAATAAGGTCCAAAACCTG
Organism: Nicotiana knightiana; assembly: GCA_005239525.1. Taxonomy (NCBI): domain Eukaryota; kingdom Viridiplantae; phylum Streptophyta; class Magnoliopsida; order Solanales; family Solanaceae; genus Nicotiana; species Nicotiana knightiana. The sequence goes on along the minus strand of ML398853.1, from coordinate 124,679 downwards.
GTGTTGATTCTGACACCATTATTGCCTCTTTGGTTGCCAGAGGCAGTAGTCACAAACTGAAATCGGCCACAAAGTCAGCCAGACTTGCGACTTAATTGCAGTCCTTGGTTTATATTCTATGTTGAGTTCACTCATTTTGACGTCCCATTTGGCCAATCTTCCCGAGATCTCGGGTTTATGGAGGATGTTCCACAAAGGGAAAGTAGTCACCGCAACTATTGGGTAGCATTGGAAGTAGGGCCTTAGCTTCCTAGCAACGACTACGAGAGCTAAGGTTAGTTTTTCCAAATGTGGGTATCGATTTTCTACTCCCGTTAAAATTTTACTAACGTAATAAATGGGAAATTACGTAACTTCGTCCTCTCAGACTACAACTGCACTTATCGCAACTTCTGAAACCGCGAGGTAGATTAGCAATTTTTCGCCTTCTTTTGGTTTTGAAAGCAATTGAGGGCTTGATAGGTACCTCTTTAGATCCCTCAGAGCTTGTTGGAACTCCGGTGTCCATGCGAAATCATTTTTCTTTTTGAGCAGTGTGAAGAAACGATGACATTTTTCCGACGACCGGGAAATGAACCTGCTCAAAGCTGCTAATCTTCCTGTGAGTCTTTGGACTTCTTTACGTTCGACAATTGATCCGGGATATCCTAATGGCCTTGATTTTGTCGAGGTTTACCTTAATTCCCCTTTACGGGACCAGAAACCCCTACCGGAGCTGACCCCAAACGCGCACTTCTCGGGGTTAAGTTTCATGTTATGCTTCCTCAGGATGTAGAATGTTTCTTGTAGATGCTTAAGGTGAGAACCTGCATTCAAAGACTTAACGAGCATATTATCTATATAAACTTCCATGGTCTTTCCTATTTGCTTTTCAAACTTTTAAATTATGAGTCATTGATAAGTGGATCCAGCGTTTTTCAACCTGAAGGGCATTACATTGTAACAGTATGTACCAAAATTCGTTGAAAACGAAGCTTTTTCCTGATCTTCCAGGTTCATCTTAATTTGGTAACACCCATAATAAGCATCAAGGAAACTCATTAACTCGTGTCCGGCTGTGGCATCAATCATTTGATCGATATTTGGCATTGGGAACGAGTATTCCAGGCACGCCTTATTAAGATCTTTATAATCTACACACATGCAATATTTATTATTCTTTATAGGAACCACTACTACATTGACTAGCCAATATGGATATCATACCTCTCTGACCGAACCGATTTTAAGCAAGCAGGTTACTCTTCTTTGGCGAATTTATTCTTGGCCTTGACAGTATGGCTCTTCTTCTATCGTAACGGTGGTACATTGGGATCCAAACTCAGGTTGTGCACAGTTATTTCCATCGGGATACTTGTCATATCCTCGTGCGACCATGCAAAACAATCAACATTAAATTTAAGGAATTCAATAAAACCAGACCTGATCTCGGGTGCAGTCTTGTCCCCAAATGAAATTTTCTTTCTAGGAATACTTCAAAAAATGCCACTTGATCTAGTTCCTCTGCCGTGTACTTCATTGCATCCGTCTCTTCTGGAACTTGGAAATATCTCGGCACCTGATATTTTTCTGACGACCCTGCCCCTGGGCTAACTCCTTCTAACTCGGGAATAGGCGTCCGTTCCTATAATTGCTATGACGTGCATTCCTTCCCTTTGCTACTGGAAACTGAGATTGCATTCATCTCCCTCACTGCTGGTTGATCACCTCTTATCTACTTGATTCCTTTAGGTGTTGGAAACTTCAGCAATTGGTGATATATTGAAGGTACGTATTTCATCTCGTGTAACCATGGCCTTCCCAGGATGATGTTGTATCCCATATCACCATCTACTACTTTGAAGAAAGTCGTTTTTAATACTCTTTCAGCGGTCGTGAGCAACAAAATCTCTCCTCGAGTCGTCACGCTCGCAAGGTTAAATCCGGCGAGGAGCTTTGTTGCCGGAATAATGTTGCCGGTGAGTTTAGCTTGTTCCAATACTCTCTATTGTATGATATTAGCCTAACTTATTGGATCCACTAGAACACGCTTAATCTTAAAATCTAACACATTTAAACTAAATTAGTGCATCGTTGTGCGGTAACAGTTGTGTCTTCCTCCGTGAAAGTGATATCGTCTTCCCGGGGTCTTTTGCTATGAGTTATTGATACTTTTTTCTTCTTTGCTGCCGAAAAGGTGACCCCGTTAATCACATTCTCCCCAAAGATCATATTGATTGTTTGGCGTGGGGCTTCTTCTCTTGCTTTCGAAGGTTCCGTGTTGTCTGTGATGCGACCATAATTGTTCTTAGCTCGATCATTCAAGAATTTTTGGAGGTGACCATTCTTCAATAGTGTTGCCACTTCTTCCCGGAGGTGTCGGTAGTCCCCTATTTGGTGACTGTTCATCCCATAGTATTCGCACCATAAGTTAGGATCCCTCTGGTTGTAATCGAACCTCATAGGCCTCGAGAATCGTGCCTCTTTAATGTTTCTCATGGCTGACACAAGTTTCACTACACTAACATTGAAGTTATATTCCGATAACCTGGGTAAGGAATATCACGATACCCCCGACGTTTCTTTATCTTGGAGCGATCTATATTTTCAACCATGATTGGTCCCTCCGTCAAAGGTGAACTTATTTGCTGCTCGTAAGTTTCCATGGCCTTCGGTCCCCTCGTAAGGCAAGAACCGACCCCTCGAAGTCCGTCTATCAGCGTCGTAGCCATCCTTTGATTTTTCTCTGCTCTTCTCCAGTCCTTTGGACGATGATGTAGAACCAACCTGGTCATATTCAATCCTTATATTTGAGTCGTACCGATTGCGAACATATGCCTAAGTTATTTCTTGAAACTCAAGCAGGCTCTCCTTCAACTTTCGGGAAGCGTCTGAACTTCTTGGATTCAATCCTTTGGTAAATGCTTCAGCTGCCCATTCATCCGGGACAGTCGGGAGCAGCATTCTTTCTTTCTGGGATCGGGTAACGAACTCTCGTAATAATCCAGATTCTCCTTGTGCGGTCCTGAATATGTCGGCCTTCTGGACTTGCACTTTTCTTGCTGCAGCATGATCCTTAATGAAAGAATCCGCGAGCATCTCAAAGGAGTCTATGTAATGTTCGGTTAATAATGAATACCACGTTAGAGCTCCCCTTGTGAAAGTTTCCCCAAATTTATTTAGCAACACAGATTCAATTTCATGAGGAGCTAGATCATTTCCTTTTACCGCCATTGTGTATGTGGTAATATGCTCTTGTGAGTCTGAAGTTCCATCATACTTTGGAACTCAGGCATTGAACCGCTTTGGGATTAGTTTTGGTGCCGCACTCGGTTTGTACGGTAATTGAATATACTTCTTCGAGTTCGGGGCACAATACTGCTGCCTGCTCGGTATTTGATTCATGCGGGCGACTTCCCTCATAAACCATAAATGCTCATTCTTGAATGAGTCGCTCTCATTGTTGAGACCGGATCTACTCCCCCCAACACCACCGGAGGCAACATCACCCCTGTGAGTGTTGTTGTCGACTCTGTGTGTCGTTTGGTCTGCGGGAACAACGGGAGGAATTGGATCTCACCTGTTTGCATTATTCGAAGTCCCCGATAGCGCTTGCTTCAGTCCTATCATAACCTGATCCTGCCGCGTGAAATGACCTAGAATGATTGCATGTTGCTCTTGTAGGATCCTCACAGCATCCGCTACATGCTCCTCATCAGCATCATTTGGAGTTGTATCCCGAACTTGTCGAGGGTAACACCTATCATGCACCGGCGTGGCGTCATTCCTCTCACTGCGGGTGTCACTGATTGAATCCTCGAGATAAGGCCGATCCCTTCGAATTTCAGGGTTTTGTGTGTCGTTAGCAATGTTATCTATTTGTGATTTTTTCCAAGACAAATAATCAAAATGTGTTAGTAAAAAAGGCAAGGAGCAATTTAATTGCACGGATGTCTAGGACTCAGGTGTGCGCTAAACTGTTTACCAGTAAAATGGTACAGTTGAATTTATACGTGATTTCTAGACAAGTGAAATAATTGATCCTGAAATAATATAATAATCAAAGAAATATGCAATACTTAGCCTTAGAATTAGATGAAACAACAGGAAAATAATTCCTTGAATATGGTTTCCGGGCAAACAATAATAAAATCAAAAAATAAGAAAGCTAGATTGTATAAAGCTTTTTATATAATAAAGTGTAAGTTTTTCCAGAAAAGTTGTGTCATTTACAATGATAATTGAGCTCACTATTTATAGCTATGTCTAGGGAAGGAAGTCCTAGGATCGTGCCCTCCTTCGATGTCAATTATGAGGGTCATTGATGAAGATGTAACATTGAGCAAAAATGCCAAATTCTCTGTAACGGACCGTCGCTCTTAATGTTGCAAAATATTTCCTAGTAAATGCTACCGAGCACAGAGCATTTACTACACCTTTAGTCCTTTCCGGTGATAAGCAGAATGGCTGTGTCCGATTTTCGGTTATCCCCATCTTGGATTCCACGTGTCCTCCTTTTAGACAACCACGTGTCATATCATATTTTACCCTATACAAATCTTATACTCAACATTCATATGAGATACACCGTAACACGCATATTCTGAGACTAATATAAATAAAAAGAAATAATAAATAATAGAAGGGTTATATATATATATTTTTTTTGTTATACATTATATTCAAAAGATATAGTCCAATAATTAACCACGCTATACAAAGGTTGAAAGAAGTACACAATGCAATATGTGGAATTGATGATAAGAAATCTCCAGGATGTGATGGGTTTAATTCCCTATTTTTTAAAAGGACAAGATCGACTACTGCACAAGAAATCACAAATGCAATTACTCTTTGCTGCGGGAGAGATGCACTTCACCTCGGTCACTCTGATACCAAAGGTGAAACATCCCTCAAGTGTAAACGAATTCAGACCTATTTCATGTTGCATGGTATTGTATAAGATTATATCTAAGATCCTAACAAATAGACTACATAGGGTTATGGATGCATTGGTCTATAATAGCCAATCAGCTTTTGTTCTAGAGAGAGTTATCACTAACAACATTATACTAAACCATGAGTTAGTGAAATACTATAGTAGGAATGGGGTATCACGTAGATGCATGATCAAACTAGACATGCATGAGGCTTATGACTCTGTGGAATAGCCTTTTTTAGAACAAATTCTCACATGCCTTAATTTCCCCTATTGTGTTTGTCAATTGGATCACGAAATGTGTTTGCACAGTCTCATACTATATCTTGATAAATGGCAGCCCAACAGAACCATAGCGCCAAGAAGGGACTAAGAAAAAAAGATCCATATATGTTTTTTTAGTTATGGAGTACTTATCAAGGATGCTGAAAACCTTACAAACTCAACCAGACGTCAATCATCACCCTAAATTTGATAAACTGAACATTGTGCAGTTGAGGTTTGCAAATGATCTTCTACTGCTCTGCAGAGGAGATACCATATATGTTTAGATGATATATGACTAATTTCAAAAGATTTTCTATGACCTCAGGTTTGAAAACAAATATTCATAAAAGTTCAATCTATTTTGGTGGTGTGAGCCAAACTGTACAATAGGAGATCCTAAATTCACTGGGATTCTCTAGAAGAGAACTGCCTTTTAAGTATTTAGGGGTGCCCCTGAGTACAATGAGGATCTTGATCATGCAATGCTAACTATTATTGAGAGAATTCTGGGAAGAATCAACTCTTGGACTTCCAAGTACTTTTTTTACGCAGGCAAACTGCAGCTCATTAAAACCGTGCTATTCTCCATTCAGATTTACTTGTCATAGATCTTTGTACTAGCGAAAAAGATCACTAAGAAGTTTGAGACTATATACAGAACCTACTTATGAACTGGTGGAATGGAGAACTCAAGGAAGGCCTTACTAGCTTGGGAAAAAATGTACTATCCAAGGACTGCAGAGGGCTTCAATGTACTGGATTTACATACTTGGAAAAAGGCAGCCATATGCAAGCTCCTATGGAACTATGCAAGAAGAAAGACAGGTTGTGGGTGCAATGGCTCCATATATACTATAGTAAGATACATCAAATCTGGGATGCTACTCCAACACAAACATCATAGGTGGTTCTGAAGATTTTTAAGGCTAAAAACTATATTGAGGAAGCAAGACTAATCATGAATGAGTTGATTAGCTAGGAGCACTTCTCCATTAAGAAGCTTAATCTAAAAATGTGAGGTACTTTCCAGAAAGTAGCTTGCAAGAGACTGATCTGCAATAATGTAAGACCTCTCAATGGATCTTTATAATAAATTTGTCTATACAAAGGAGACTACTCACTAAGGATAGACTAGCTACGTGGGGGTTATTAAGATCTTGATTGCTCCTTGTGCAGGGATGCTGCCGAGTCAATAGACCATCTGGTTTTTGGTTGTGCACTATCTAGAATTGTCTGGACTAAACTGATGATATGGCAAGGTATATCAAGAAGATCACTACATTAACATGATGAATTATTATGGATGGAGACACATATGAATGGGAGAACAACTATCATAGAAATCTATAGAATGACATTCGCAGCATGTATACACCATTTATGGCAAGAGAGAAACAAGAGGACCTTTCAGGGGGAGAGTCGACCAGCTGAAGTTCCTGTTAGATTAATCATACACGAAGTATTATGTAGGGGTACTTTGAGGGCTAAGCTTGTAAGGAAGAACGGGGATCTTAACTTCTATCAGCTAGTTGTTTCTTATGTTCTGGCAAGAACTGTAGATGAGTAGATAGAGGAGGATTGAGACTCGGACTGTCCAGTCTCGTTTCAAATTTTGATCTTGTACATATTAGTTCTTTGGTAAATAAAATACTTTATTTACCAAAAAAAGATTATTTTGTTGGTAACACCAATCAAGTTTAACTTATATACATTATAAAATAATTTTTATATTATTAAGTCAATTAATAAATAACTATAATTAGTTGGCCATAATAAAATAAATTGATTTTCGTTTGTGTATCTCACGCAATAAATTATACATTCTACATAGGGGTGGGCATAAAATTCAAAAAATTAAATTTCGAACCGGACCGAATTAGTTCGGTATTTCGGTTTCAGTTTTTTCGGTATTTCGGTCTAATTCGGTATTACATTTTCGGTATTTCGGTATAATTCTTAGTATTAGGATCTTGAAATTTCGGTATACCGAAATACCGAATTACCGAATTTTTAAAAATATTTTATTTTTTAAGTTGGACCTATAGTTAGCCACTACACTGCCCAATGCCCCAGCCCAACTATATTTCCCTTCACTACTCTATTAGTTCCTCTTTTGAAACCACCTTTGATTTCCCAAGTTGTAGGAAATTCTCCACCCCCGCCTTTTCCGTCAGCACCAACACCACATGTTGTTGCTGTACCAAATAATGGCTCGAAGAAGACTTGGATATATGTTGTGGTTGGTGTTGTTGCAAAATGCTGGAAACTTGCGAAGAGCATGACAAATTGGCTGCTCGAAGTCAATTTCTCACTCACACAATTGGCAGGTAACTTGTATCACCTACAACTGTAGAAAGAGGTCATCACAATTACCAACTACTATAATTTTCTTCACCTAACAAAATTATATACGAAATGGAAGTTGAACCCACCCCTATAGACACAAAGGGATTTCAGAAACTTGTTCAAGTGGTAAATACAACATTGACTTGTACCTTTTCAAGATTACACTTGTAGAAAATTAAGTGTACAAGCACATTTATTCTCTGGAAGTAATTTTTAACTTCTGAGACCTCTGATTTTTTGTTACACACTAAAATTGGACAACATGCAGAAGGAGAGCTCAGTTAGAGATAATTTTGACCTATTCAGTTGGCTATTCATCCACAATAGGTTTGTCAGGCAACAAATATAATAAAATTTTCATATTCTGCAACTGAATCATAATTTCTTAGTAGTGAAAGAGAAGAAATGCTGAACATAAAAATGAATGATGGTACAGATGAAAAATTTAGAAGTAGCATTGGAGAAAACTAAACAGACAGAAGCTTCAAGAGAGGTCGAAGGAGCTGCATGATCCTATCATATCTAAGATGTAACCACTGCTGAAGGAGCTAATGAATGGGAACTTCGTAACTCGCTTTCTTGGTCAAAGAAAAAAGAAGAATATAGATAGCAAGTTTAAGAAGAATGTCTATTTATCAATTTTGTTGTTGCCACTTTCCAGTTTGGTACTACAGTATCGAACCAAAATAAATTTATTTATTTAGCGATTATTAAATCGAAATCGTACATAAACCGTACCAAATCAAAATAACAAATACCGAACCAAATCGAACCATACCGAAATAATTTAATACGGTATTTAATATACATAATTAATAAACCGAATACCAAAATATCGAACTGAAATACCGAATTCCACCCCTAATGCTACGTTGAATTGCCATCTACGTTACGTGAGTCCTGCGTCAGCAAATAGGATTAGTAAAAATCTACTACTAGGAAACAAAAGACAACTACCGACCTGTATCCTACGTGTACAATATAACTATTTACTCAAAACAAATCAATCCAAAACAGTAAGTAATTAATTTCAAGATCTCAACTTTCGTATTAAAACCCTCACTAATTTAACCTAATCCCAACATAATCTTGGATTTAATTACCCCCAAAACTCTTCACCTTATTGCACTGTGTATTTGTGTATATATATTACAGGTATATATATATATATCTTCTCTTTGTTTGCTAGTGTATTGAAAGATTTCAGTTTCAAGAGGTAAAGGGTATAAAAATAAGATCTTTCGTTTGTTTTTGTTTTCTGGCTGCTGAATTAATTATTTATTTGCTGATTTTGATTTAACAAAAAGAATTTATTTGATACTTTTGTTTTGACTAATTGTTTGATATTCAATGAATTAGATTCATAAATTTCAGTTTCACTAGGTAATGGGTATTAAAAAGATCAATTCTTTTTTTCATTTTTTGCTTTCTTGCTAATGAATTTTTTAATTATTTGCTAATTTTGATTTAACAAGAATTAGATTCAGATCTGTAATCATTCTTTGTGGGTCTGTTTTACGGTTGCTAGGAAGCTTTGATTTCACTCTAAATCTTCCTGTTATCACTCTGCCTGTTTTTTTTTAGGTTTGCTTATTTTGAAAGAATGCCTCTCTTTTTTTTCTTTTTTTTTTTTTGGTTTCTCAAATTTCTCTCTCTTGTTGGTAACGTTTGGTGTGATGTGGGGTTACATGTTTTTTCATGTTCTTTATTTATTTTATATGATTTATGTTTTGCTATATATACTTGTATTCAGCCTTTTCCCTTCTGCAATTCAGTTTTCACTACCATTTAAGGACTACAAGGTGATTGGAGTTAATTTAGCTGTATTTTTTTCTTCTGTATCTTTTCTCTTCTCAATTAGGGAATCAAAATTTTTAGCTTTTCTTTTCTGCTTTACAAATTTGTTTTTTTTTGTGTGTGTGTGTGTGTGTGTTATTGATTCTCTGGAAAGAGTTCTTCATGTGTTTTGAACATGGGGTTTAATTTGGTATGTAAAATCTGGCTATTTGGATATAAAAAAATTGAAAGTTTTGATCTTTTTTTTTATATGGTTTCTCCCTTTTGAATGCTTGTATAGTAATGACTTCGATTGAATTCAGTTTAGCTTCGAGGAGATTATCTTGAATCTTATATTTTTTATTAATTTGATTGATCTTGGGTACAGAGTTAAAGTGATCTGAAAATGGCTTCCAATGGAAACAATCATGTATCAACAAAACCACCACCAGAGCCTTCACCGTTGCGAAAGGCAAAATTTTTCCAGGTAATACACACAGCCAATCTTGTGTGGTAATCCAGTAGAGGTTATTTGGTTCATGTAGTAATTATGTAATACAACAAGTGTTTATGCTGTGAATAATAATGTAAGGATTGTTATACGAGTATTGATAATATATGTATTTTTATTCCACATTCAATCATGCATAAAATAATACACATGTTCTTGTATCACTTGTGTCGGTATTTGCAATGTGGAGTTTCGATAAGGCCAACCAAACGCTGTATTAAGTTATTGCGGTGATTATTTTTGGTGTATGACCAACCAAACATTTTATAACTTATGCGAAATTTTATGTTGGGAATTATTTTTGATAATACAGTAAATCAAACTATCCCTGGTGTAGCATTTGCTCGATTGAATCTTAATTAGTTTTACCCTCCGGCTTTCGTTGAACCTCATTTGATTTTGGATATTGGTCGATGTTTCCCAACTAGTTCGGTATTGACATAGTTGATCGAATGATATTGGTTAATATTCTGTACTATTTGTTAACTGCTTGAATCACAGGCTAACATGAGGATTCTGGTGACTGGTGGTGCTGGATTTATTGGCTCTCACCTTGTTGACAAATTGATGGAAAATGAGAAGAATGAGGTACAGACTTTTCAGCTTGGTTTTATTGTGTATCCTTGTAACTACTGCATCCTCATAAATCAGCGAAGGAGGGTTAAAATATGAGTACATTTAAATAATTTTTTGCATTATGTTCAGGTGGTTGTTGTCGATAATTACTTTACTGGATCAAAGGATAATCTAAAGCAATGGATTGGTCATCCAAGATTTGAGCTAATTCGCCATGGTAAAGCTTCTTTTTATGATTCTTGTTTCATCAATATGTTTGAGCGACTCGTTATTTTTCAATAACCAACTGGTTTATATCGTTGTAACGATTTTTTCTGCTTATGCAGATGTTACTGAGCCATTGTTGATTGAAGTTGACCGAATTTATCACCTCGCTTGCCCTGCTTCCCCGATTTTTTACAAGTATAATCCTGTTAAGGTTAGGAACTCGACATTATTATTCTTTTGCATAAGTTTCCTTCGTTTATCTGCGTTTGTCAAACTAGTCGTTCTTGTGAAGTTAGATTTCCACAATAGTACCATTTACGGTCTCGATCTGTTCGTTTATTTGTAGACAATTAAGACAAATGTACTTGGAACAATGAACATGTTGGGACTTGCCAAGCGAACTGGGGCAAGGTCAGAATCTGCTTCTCTTAATAATGGTTTTTTGGTAATGTAGATCTTCATTCTCATAATATCTGTTGTGCAAACAGGATTTTACTCACATCGACTTCTGAGGTTTATGGAGATCCACTCGTGCACCCTCAAGACGAAAGCTATTGGGGCAATGTTAATCCAATTGGTATGCTTTTAACTTTATGATATTACAGTATCAGATTTTTGTTCTAACGCTGAACCATCTTCTGCCGAAAAGGCAAAAAGGCCTTGAATATCTAAGTTCCAGGTGCCTGAAATCATATATAACAATAAAAGGGTTTCTTCTCTATGAGAAACTCATAAGAATATAGTTGAAATGTTGAATGGTGTCATTCTCAGTATTTGCTGGATGAATATTTTCTCTCTTTTACCAAAAATGATTAGGGTTTTTTTCATTTTTTGGCCTGGCGGCCCAAAGTAATTACTGGCGGTAACCCAAATATACAAACAATATACACTGGTTACGTATATGACATGTATATGATATGTATATTTATACTACATTTACAAGATATATACATTTTCCGGCTATGTTTTTTTGGGCGGCCAACTGTAATTATCCATGATTATTTACCTTTCACTACAAGGATCTGCGCAAGCATTTTGTATGATAACAATTGTATGCAAATTTCAGGAGTTAGAAGTTGTTATGATGAAGGGAAAAGAGTGGCTGAGACTTTGATGTTTGATTATCACAGACAACATGGAATTGGTAAAACAATGTCTTCCTGTGTGTGCATAAATCTATTTTGCATTTTTTTCTTTGGACTCCAGCTCATGCATTTCTTTCCTTCTCTTTTAACATGATCCGAAAACAGAAATCCGAATTGCTAGAATCTTCAATACTTATGGTCCTCGAATGAATATTGATGATGGTCGTGTTGTCAGCAACTTCATTGCCCAAGCAATCCGGTAATATTCTGAATGTTTCTGTTAATAATTCCCTTCAACTTTGTTACCTAAAATTAGTTTGATAACAACGAACCAACCTAATTCTTGCACTCTGCAGTGATGAAGCGTTGACTGTCCAGTTGCCAGGAACACAAACACGCAGCTTTTGTTACGTCTCTGACATGGTAAGTGAAAATATTCGAGCCATTAAATTTGAATCTTTTTTTTTCATTTAAATATGAATTCGGTATTCAGAACCGTTGCCTTTTATTTTACCATCCTTTCTCTCTGAATAGGTTGATGGCCTTATTCGGCTTATGGAAGGAGATAACACTGGACCAATTAACATTGGAAATCCAGGTTTGTTTTTTATTTAACTTATATACACTGACAGTGTAAAGAACGTCTATACTATCAATATATTTTAACTTGTTGTAGCAAGTTACCTGCCTTATTTTCCAAATTACTAGTCCCATTTATCATGTATGATTACTTGTAGTTATCTTTTAGGCCCGATAACATAAAATCCTTTTGTAGTGTCAATGTATAGAAGTTCGAGCGGAGGAAGCAGCCACTAATGCTTGCATTAGGGTAGGCTGTTTACGTCACACCCTTCGGGTGCGACCTCTCCCCGGATCCTGCGTAAATGCGGGATGCTTTGTGCACCGGGCTGTCTTTTTAGTGTATAGAAGTTAAACTCAAAAATTATACTGCATTGGTGATTATTAATTTGATTCCTTATCCCAGGTGAATTCACGATGATTGAACTCGCGGAGAATGTGAAGGAGGTAATCATTTTATTTTCAGTATTTAAAGGGACATGTTAAAAAATTGCACTGTACAACAACAATTACTATGCCTCAATCCGTTACGAATTTGTACTTTGTACTAAGTAGTATTACCATTAGATGGTAATTGACATAAATTTTGTTGTTCTGCGACAGCTCATCAATCCGGAAGTGAAAATTATCACAGTGGAAAACACTCCAGATGATCCTCGACAGAGAAAACCCGATATCACAAAGGCGAAAGAGTTACTAGGCTGGGAACCAAAGATCAAGTTGCGCGATGGTATTCCTCTGATGGAGGAAGATTTCCGCGGCAGGCTTGGAATTTCAAGAAAGAAGTGAATAGTTTTATACATGGTTGAAAGTGATGGAAAATGAAGAGTTCAAGTGCTTTGCATCTTTTGCTTCGTTTTATACAGTTTTCTCAATTTTGTTGTGCTTTTATCTTCTGAATGGAGAATAAACTATGGCCAGCTTGCCTTCTTGCTTTTATTGGTTATATTATACGTGTTTTATCATCCAATATTTTTGTTCCATATAGCTTTTGCTTGGTATATTGTTGGTTTTCTGTTTTCCCCAATGATTACCAGTGCATTAACCTTCCTCTATATGCGAGGTCCGGATATAAAGATCGGACTAAAAAATAATGACTGAAAAATAGTGCAAACAAACATCTATTTTTATACCTACTAGTTTTAGAATATCTACTGCTCCAGACTTAGACTCATATACAAGCTGAGTTATTTTTGTGTCAAGGCCGAGACTGCTTACACAAAATCTTATGTTCATCACTGGGCACCCCCCAAGGGCGCGCAAGAATAGTTTGTTTGACCAAAGCATTCCACATTGGGAAGAGATGTGCCTCAAGGGAGTATGATGTAGGCAATCTATTTTGATGCAAGCATTTGTGGCGGCTAATTTCTCGGTTCGAACTCGTGACCTACAAATCACACATAAACAACTTGACAAAAAGATGTATGATCAAGCTTGTAGTACTTTTGATTAGTAGTAGAAGTTACATTTAAGTTGCGCGGAAAAGGTGGAAAGAAATAGCTTCTTTCTTAGAAGTAGAAGCAAAAGTTATAAATATTTGGAAGGACAAAACTGGCATCGGCAAAAATATTTGATTAATAAACTATTCCAAACAATATGGACAAAATACCATGGGCAAATAAATATATATGTTTACTTAACTATTAAAACAATATGGACAAAAACTAATCTCAATGCATTATTTGCAGCTTTATCTTTTATGGTTTAGTTAAATGAAATTAAAATTTTATAGTTAACTCATTTTACTGCAATCTGAATATAAGTCCAGATTTATACAGTATCACTTGTCCAGCAACTGACAAAATTAACAGACTTATACAGTCTTCTCCATATGTGAAAAAACTTGAAAGTTGTATAGGTTCAATTTCAAAATTGCATTAAGATGTAAGAGTAACTCGAACTACTTTGCAAGTTATCCATCTAAACTTGGTCTTAATTTGCTAGTAAAACTTCTCTTTCCCTAAAAGAATATTGAGATGTTGATACTTTACCTAGAAACATTTTTATAATAATCAAAAAAATTTCACAAGACAGTGGCGCAAGGTTCGAAACTCGATGGATGGTGAGCTCTAACATTCTATCGTTTAAATACCAGACTTTTTATCTACAGCTCGTACTCATAATATGCGTTTAACCCACGTATCGCGTAATGCGCTCTTACCACTGGACTAAAGCCCCGAAATGTGCAAAGTTGCTACTTTGCCTTGGAACATATAAATTGTAAAAGAGTAAATGGGGTTGGATAATACTCCCTCCTGTCCTTTTTAAGAGTCGAATAATAATTGTGGAATTGAAGGGAAAAAATAACGCCTTCTTGGTTTTCTAACGTGACAAACATTTTGGACGATTTTTTTTTTATTTTTTGGGCTGATAGATAAAGAAGACCGGAAGGAGTAATAACTATGTTTGGGTTCATTTGGTACAAGGGATAAGAGATAAATTAATCCCGGGATTAAGTTTGACATGAATTTATCCCACATTTGGTTGGGATAAAATCGCGGTATAACCAATCCCGAATTAATTATCCTATCCCGGGATGTATTTTTATTTCTATAGGAGGATGAGATAACTAATCCCGCGATAACTTGTTTCCCAACCAAACGACCCTATTATGTTTTAAGTCGAGCTGCAATCAACTTTCTAGGATTCAATAGCTGGTAAAAACTCCAGGCATCTGAGAACTAGCAGTATCACAGAAAATATATTTATGTAAATAAATATATTCTTCATCAAAAGAAAAAAAGAATTATCACTACATACCTACTGATCGGTAAAGAATCTATGTTTTACATTTCAAAGAGGAAGTAAAAAGGCATTAGAAGGACTACAATGAAAAAGAGTTCTAAGCTTCCACAGGACTCTTAGGCATCTTCTCTTTTTTAACTTTCTTTGTTGCTGCACCTTTGGTCTCTGCTTCAGTTCCATCTTCTATTCTGGCAAAAATTGGCGTCGGCAGTGCCATTATCTGACCAGCTTTCAGCCCGCCCCATTTGGTATCACTCTGAAACAAAGATATCGATCACTCCCGACAGAATTTTGTGTTTTTCTCGAAATCAGCAAGATATAACAAAAGAAAGATCAGTGTACCCAGTTAACAGCATTGAATTGGTCCTCAGTGTAGCCAAGTTGGGAATATATCCTCAAGCTTAAGGCTGGCGTTACTGGGGATAGTGCGATTGCTATGATTCTCATTGCTTCCAATATAATTACAAGATCCTAATAAATAATCAAATGGAAGAATAAGCATAGTAGAGTGCAATAATGATGACTTCAATCAGTTCCGTATTGGAGAAATTTAAGGAAACAACTTGAAAAAATGGGAAGGGGAGCCTTGGAGCAACAGTAAAGTTGTCTCCGCTCGACCTATAGGTCACGGGTTCGAGCCGTGGAGTTAGCCATTGATGTTTGCATCATGGTACACTGCCTACATCACACCCCTTTGGGATGCAGCCCTTCTCCGGACCCTGCGTGAATACGGGATGCTTCGTGCATCGGGCTGCCTTTTTTTAACTTGAAAATGGTCATGGCTTAAACACGAAATAATCACCGCAAACTACCCGGAGTAATGAAATGAAGTGTCATGCAGAGCGACTCAGATCTTATCATGATTGTATTCAAGAAAAAGTAGATTGTGCTTCGTCTTTTCTAAAATACAATAAGATGAATTCCAAGACCAAAACCATTTGGAAAAGTACCTTTGCTGCAGTTTCAAAGGCGGTCTCCCCTTTCTTGAAAAGAGACCACGGTGCTTGTTCATCAATGTACGAATTTCCAGCATTACTAATCTCCAGCACAGTCTCGCAAGCTGCTGATAACTCCAAATTTTCATAGTGCGTGCGTGCCTTCTCTACCTACAAAGATAAGACATGATACCGTCAAAGTTAAAGAAAAAAAGGAGGTTTTATCTTGTTATTTGCTTTCATTTGGCTTCAAATTCAAGAATATGAAGTCCTAAGAGCTGCATATAATCGCCTGGGTTCATCAAGATGAACAATGTAAATTAGACGATCATGTACATCTCAATATATATGAAAGGAGAGATGTGTTTACCAGTTTTTCCACCGCAGCCTTGAATTTGTTTCCTTCTGCTGCAACATATGAATCAACAGCCAGAGTTGATTGGCAGTTCTTTTTCAGAAGTCCGAGTGTGCGGTTTAGAAGATTCCCTGCATCAATAATCCTAAGGTCAGAGTTATTATCCATGCCTAAGCTCCAAAAGGTAATATAATAAGTAACAATTGGCAATGCAACATATTCAGAATGAATTAAGTACCAATTGTATTAGCTAAATGTGCATTTATGATGTTGATGAACCGTTCCTCAGAGTAATCACCATCATTACCAAATTCAACTTCCCTGAGGAAAAAGTACCTCACCGCATCAGGTCCAAACCTCTGAACCAAGTCCGTTGGCTCAAGCGTATTTCCGAGTGACTTACCCATCTTCATGCCATCCTAAAATTTCAAAATAAAAGAACAGCTATATGAGATATAAAATAGGTCTACAAGATAAATTAGCATAACTGCATGCTTGCCTATGATTTTATAAGTTACATAGCTTGAAATAGTAAATCATATGAATGCAATTCTTAAGTTTAACCTTTATAGGGACTAAGTTTATTACACTATGGACTACGCAGTCCAGAGAGAAATACAAAATTATCTCCATCGGAGAAGACTTTTGCATTTCAACAGATTTTTATCATTCGTAGAATCATTTTGCTGCATGCTTATCCAAAGTTTCATATGAAGGAAGAATCAGAACTATGTCGCAGCAGATATAGTATTGGTACATTAGTAAGGAACTCCTCAAACATTTCCTTTACAAGGTAGAGGTAAGGTCTGCGTACACATTACCCTCCCAGACCCCACTTGTGGGATTAACTGGGTATGTTATTGTTGTTGTAGTAAGAAACTCCTCAAACATATAAGAACTTCATCTACTGTTTCATCTTCTTTTCTAGTGTTTTACTTTTCCTTTTCTTTTTTTTTTTTAGGAGGGGAGCCTTGGAGTAATAGTAAAGTTGTCTCCGTGTGACGTATAAGTCATGGGTTCAAGCCATGGAATCAGCTATTGATGCTTGTCCCGACATCACACCCCTTGGAGTGCGGCCCTTCCCCGGACCCTGCGGGAAAGCGAGATGCTTTGTGCATTGGATTGTCCTTTCTCTTTTTTTTCTTTTTTGGAGGAGTGGTTGGTAAGGAGATGGAATAGGTAATAACAAACTACAACTCAAACAATGTAGAAGAGCCAGATTTTCCAAGACCAAGACAAATAAAGAGTAAAAATTTCAGAAACATAAATACCTTGGTCAAGAATCCATGGCCAAATACCATCTTAGGGAGGCCAATTCCTGCTGACATTAACATCGCTGGCCAATAAACAGCATGAAATCGCAATATATCCTGTCAAAATTGTTACGAGGACACATTGATTAGATGAAATTCAGCTACATACAAAGGAATATGCATGCTAGTACTACTTTTTCATCGATAAAAGGATTTTGAGAAAGTTCTCTAGCAACAAAAGTAGAGGAATTATACAAACTTCCTTTTTTTAATTTAAATGCAAAGGAACTGTGAGAAAGCACGGGAGAAAATAATATGTTATATCTTCTTTATACAATGATACAATGAGTCCTATATATAGATAATACATGTCCTACTCCTAATACATATAGGATTAAGGTTAAGGTTATTTACTCCTATTTGGCTACTATAAACTAACACTTCTCCTCAAGCTGGTGCATATAAATCAAATGTACCGAGCTTCTTACATATATAACTGATACGAGGCCCAGTGAGGGACTTGGTGAAAATATCAGCAAGCTGATCATTCGACTTCACNTTTTTTACTGCGGCAGAACTGTGTTTGCCGGAAAAAGACTTTCGGTTGATTGATTTCTCTTCCCGGAGTCGCTGGAATTGATGCACAGCGATAAATCTCTCACGATAGCTCTGATACCATGTGAGAAAGCACGGGAGAAAATAATATGTTATATCTTCTTTATACAATGATACAATGAGCCCTATATATAGATAATACATGTCCTACTCCTAATACATATAGGATTAAGGTTAAGGTTATTTACTCCTATTTGGCTACTATAAACTAACACTTCTCCTCAAGCTGGTGCATATAAATCAAATGTACCGAGCTTCNTTATACAATGATACAATGAGCCCTATATATAGATAATACATGTCCTACTCCTAATACATATAGGATTAAGGTTAAGGTTATTTACTCCTATTTGGCTACTATAAACTAACAGGAACTTTAGCTAGCCAAAACTGATAAGTAATGATAATAAGATACATTTAGGTCTAACCAGAATAACATCCAAAATGAGAAATTAGAATGTAATACAGAAAAGAGATTAATATCAAACATCTGACTTTCTTCATGGTTAACCGAGGAACAACAACTAATATCTAAGATCGAGAAGATACAAATTGGCATACACCAAAAAGAATTGCACAACTCCACTTAATACTTAAGCTCGGAGTTGAAACTTGAAATAGCATTAGAATGTAATTTATATGTCCAACTATGTGCTCAGTTTTCCCCTTTAATATGAGTAATCTCCTTATCTGTCAATGCCGACTAGTTTTTATAAGAAACTACCAAGGAAGTAAAATTGTCCAAACAAGATCCATAAACCACTCCCAACCAACCAACCCCCAACCCAAAAAAATCATCCAAATTTAAACATGACTAAAAGCATGGCATACCTTGCCAATTAAGTGGAGTGAGGCAGGCCATCCAGATGAAATTGCAGTTTCTAAACTAGCTAGCTCGTTATCCTCCAAAAGTGCAGATACATAACTGTTTGATCCAGAAAACAGAGAAGAGATTGACAAGGGAGATTAAGATAAGACAGTGGAAGAATAAACATCATTATTAGGGTACATAACAACGAGAGCCACTTGCTACTTGTTCATAAAACAGTTCAATTACTGAAACATGATTGACTAGAGGTGCTTCTGACTTAGTGCTAGGCATTCAGGAGTTGAGGAAAAGATGCTAACACCATTGAATAACATATTGAACTGAATTCAAAGATAGACAGAAATTATCAAAAGGTTGAAACATTTAAATTTGGTCCAAGTGCTAGAGAAATAGATGACTTACCCCAATAAAGCATCAAACCACACATATATAGTCTGCTCAGGATCATTAGGAACCGCGATACCCCAATCTACTGATGCTCGAGAAATAGAGAAATCTTTCAGGCCGCTTTTAATCCAACCTTGGACCTTTAAATAGCCTATATCAGTTATATTTCATATTATTTTGAAACGACATGAATTATGACCAGGGTGTGAATTGAGACAGCAAATAGGACACATATCTCAGAAAGCAGTAGTCCCATTTAGCAAATGACAATGGAGCATGTGTCTATAATTCTAAGCATTCGAGGGATGCTACATAACCTGCCTACAATTTCTTACAGCTGAAATGAAATATTTAGCAGGATGAATATCTATTGGTTCATTGAATAATAAATGCATCTCTTTTTTTCGTGATTAAAAGAAATAATATAATTCTATCTCTAGTGAACCTAGTTTAACTGAACTAATGTCATATCAATGAAAAAAGTGAATTTTAACCTCCAGATAAATTGATGCCTTGGACAGGAAGGCATAGCTAACTATATTTGGCTAGTGACCATATCATTTATGAGAAGTGAGCAAATTCCAGGAATGAGATATTTTCCGCACATAGATATTGTTTACGTATTTCGCCGAACCCAATCTGATATGGATCTCTTCTAGCTTCCTCCAGGTGATATTATGAACCAATAAGGTACATATCGTAAAATTCTAAACCAAATATATATTTCTGATCAGCTTACCTCATTTAGACGATAAGAGGGCTGCACGAAACCAGGGTTTTGTCTTAAAATTTCTTCCAACTGTTGTTGATACTTTGACAAGGCAAAGAAGTAATTATCTTCTTTTCTTCTCACACATGGCTTTAAGTGCGTAGGACAACAGTTATTATCCAGCAAATCCTTCTCGTCCTGCAACTCTTCCAATGTTACAAATGGACTGCCCAATAATAAACAAACTAGATTTAGCCATGCATAAATGCCATACCAGCATGTGCTAAGTTGGATATTGCATAATTTGAGTTGTTTGAGTTATAGGACATTCTTATAATGTCATGCATCCTTTTATCTTATCTCAACTATACACAAACATTGGACTATCTATATCACCATGAAATTGCTAGAAAAAGTAAAAGATGGAAAATGATTTCTATTTTATATTATAATCCAAAACTTTATAGTTAAAAGGCACTGACGCAGTGCCGGAAAGAGATGACACTTGTGAGGCTCAGGGCCTGCAGCACATTAAGTGAAGCCTCAATGCACATGGAATAGGGCTCAAAGTCACACGGAAGTCATTCAAAACCGCGTAGTCAAGGTTACTATCTTTCACCATGAAAGAAAATTCGTATGAAAAAACCAATGACTCGAATGCCTCGTGCCTAGAATAACTACTGAGACATGGGAGAACATAGTAAAATTTTATGATCCTGCATAATAGATGTGTGGACAAGCACATCATATGAAGGGAAGGGACAAGATTTAATTAAAACAATTACAATTGAGTCCTCACCTTGTACTCCTCACAATTGACACAATAAAGTCCCTCATAATCAGCCCTGTATATGTCGCCACTGGCAAGAACCCGAGAGTAAAATTCCTTCACGACAGCTTCATGTTTTGGATCAGTTGTTCTGATAAACTTGTCATAACTTATGTCAAACTGCAGTAACAATTAAAAAAATAAAAAGCATTAGATCGATAGATGAGAGCTCCAATTACATGAACTAAGGTCTTAATTTTGAACCCTTGCCTTCTCTGTTCTGCCTACCCACCCAATCAAAAAAGAAAATTCCTGATAATATTCCTAAGAGCAAAAATTAGATGAAAGCACTAGTTGAAGAAGATACATCTTTCCATAGAGCTTTATAAGCTTGTGATACAACGTCGCAGTGTTCACTTGGGCTGGAACCATTAGCTGCAGCTGCAGTAGCAATCTTCTCTCCATGTTCATCTGTGCCAGTGATGAATATAACTTTCTTCTCAAGTAGCCTCTGCAAGAAAAGGAACTCTGCAACCATCAGCCTATAAGAATTGCACACCAGGACGTACTTAGAGGAGGCTCACATTATTTGTTTTAATTATGTCCCTCCGTTCCTTATATTTAAAAAGCTAAAACCATATCTTGTGGCAGTCTATTAATGGAGGAATCTTTTCTTCAAGTTTCTATATTTTTCCCTCCTGCACCCGCTCCGGGGTGGGAGACGAAGGTGTCTTATATAGTTTTTTCCTTCTTCTTTTTTCTTTTTAATAAGTGATGTTTTTTTCGTTCAAGTGCTTCTAGATTTCATACTAGGACTACAAACAATAAAATCTGCTACTACACATAAAGCCTAAACTAGATCGTGATCGACACGTGAATCCCCTCCATTTGCACATTTTGTACTAGGATTACCAATCCACAATAAACAAATTTGATGTTAGAAGTTAAAAGGGTCTTTAAAAAATGGACACAAAAGCAAAATACATTTGATTCTTTTGTAGACTCGGGAATCACATCATAACTACAAGGAAGTTCTACACAAAAGTGAAAAAGGAGGCTCCAATTACCATCTATGCCTAACAAACTAAGTATGTGAAAGAGTTCAATCCTCTCAAATTCAAATTATAATCGGCCACCAAAAACAGTAGAGATGGCTAAGCTCATCTATGTCATCTCCCCCACCCCCCTCCTTTTCCAATTGTGATAAGATAATCAGTATAAAAGAGGCTATAACCTTGTATTCGAAAGTAAAAACAGAGAATGTACGCGAATTCACAGTAAGAACAAAACCGGCAAAGAATTCAAAATACCCTAAAGTAGTAATGAAAAGATAACTTCACTGCGCCATATTAGATAAATCAATGAAGTACACCTCGATCTCAATCTAGTTGAGGTCAGCTATATAAATCCTCTAATATCAATGGTCCGTTTCATTCTACTAATACTAAATAGCTTGTCTTTAATGCAAACCAGATGATTGGTAAAAGTAGGGATTCTCAAAATCTCACACTTGTCCCTGCACTAACATACAAGTCTATAACCAGACTAAAAAAACTCCATAAAATTACACTGAAAATTTAAAATCTTGCACAATATTTAAACAAAAAGGTCAAATCTTTGAGACCAAGAATTACAAATTTAAAAAGGGTATACCTGAAAACGGGCAATGGCATCAGCAGCAATGGTGGTATAAGCACTGCCCATATGAGGAGGGGCATTAACGTAATAAAGTGGAGTTGTGAGTACAAATGCCTCACTCCCATTTGCAAAAAGACCATCTTTACCACTGTTACTACTGCTGCTGCTGCAAGTACAGTAAAGAGCAGCTTTTGAAGAAGAAGAAGAAGGAGATGAAAACAAAGTTTTACCAAAGTTAATTCGACTCTTGAAATAGGACTTTCTTATATTCAAAGAATTGCGCAAAGGGGTTGAAGATAAGAAATATAGACTGTTATGAATGGAGTGTTGAACTCTGCACGCCATTTTTTTTAGTTAAATTGAATGACTGCGTAGAGTATAATGGATATCTATGTTTATGGGGATTTTGAGATTGAGTTCAATAAGGTATAGGGGATCTTTTTTTACAGCTTTCATTTGGGTTTGGGGTATGAAGTTTTTCTGAAAAGTAATGCATTAGAGTCCGTTTGTACATATTACTTTTTACCTTGGCCATACAAATTTTCATTTTTAATTCAAAATAAATTTTGTAACTTTTTAAGAATTTAAAAAACTTCAAAAAGGTTATTTTTTAAAATTTTTACTTACAAAACTTAAAAAATAACTCAAAATTATATTTATGTTCAAACACAACTCTAATTTTTAAATATTATTTTTGCTTGAAAAAAAAAAATTCGAAATTTTATAATTTTTATGTCCAAACACCCACAAGGTTTAAGACTAGGGATGGACTCGACCACCTCCGCACCTTCAATCCTCAACATTAAGGGAGG